>OY978225.1:19373899-19577109 GCA_963854785.1 Vaccinium vitis-idaea | reverse complement strand
AGAAGAGAGTGTGATGCACTCTCTCATTGCAAGTGGGCGTGAGGTAGTAGTTGTAGCCTATCTCGGGTGAAACAAATTTTGGGTTCAGGCGGTGACAGCTTCAATGAACAGCTGTATTACACGCATAAGCACAGCCCGAGATTTGAAAATGTGTTGCAAAAATGGTGGGCCCATATTTCAAATCTCAAAAAAGTGGTGCAAGTTGAAAAAAGGCTGGGAAACCAGCTGTGGTTACACGCATTTGCTGTGGTTACATGCATGATGGGGACCACACATTTACTGTGGTTACGCTTATTTGCTGTGGTTTTTCCAAGAATGTTCTCATTACAATTGGCTAGTGGCCAATAAACAAAGAAGTTGCAGCAATTGATTCCCACGCCCAAATGTTGGGATTATTCACAATATTCAATAGTATTTTATGTGCTTTGCACATTTCCAGCAAATTGTGGTCCTCTATCTTTGGGGATCGGACCATTAAACAACTCATGGGACTCTACGTGGGACCCCAATATTATGGCAGTGCACACTAATTTTGTTAGTTATTGTGCTTGTTATGTTTAATTATCCCTATCCTTGCGGGTTGTGCAAGGGCATCCTATTTTTCCACCCCGGCGGATTGTGCCGGGGGTACGCAATTTTCTTTTCTTTTCTTTATTTTGATTTTGTCCTCCCTGGGGTATGCCCATTGTAGGCTGTACATTCGCTTAACCCCTTTTAATTTCAAGCTAAATTACCCAAAAAAAAGAAAAAAGAAGGGGGTCTTGGGTTTAAATCCCTCCAAGTATGGAACAAGGCTGCCATGGCTAAGCATATATGGTACCTCATCTCTAGAGGTGAGCAGTCGATGTGGTGTCAATGGGTGAAGTCGTATTTACTTAAGGGTAAGAGCTTTTGGAAAACCAAAATACCTAGTAGCCCTTCTTGGACTTGGAGGAAACTGCTCCAATTGTGTCCTCTCATTCAACCCTTCATCCTTTATCAAATTGGAGATGGAGCTTCCACTTTTTTGTGGCATGACAACTGGCATCCCTTGGGTCCACTGGTTGTGAGATTTGGTAACCGCATCATCTATGACTCTGGTTTACCTGAGGATGCCAAAGTTTCTTCCATTCTCACCAGGACCGATCATTGGAAATTCCCTATCACCCAAACTTGGGAATTAAATGAAATCAGGGCTGCCCTTCCCAGTGCTCAATCACCCCTCCCCTATAGAGGATACATGTAGATGGACCCTTAGCAATAATGGCCTATTTACTGTCTCCTCTCTATGGGAGCAACTTAGAACTCATTTTCCTAATGTTGGGTGGAGCCACCTTGTCTGGTTTCCTTTCCACATACCCAAATGCAGCCTGATTAGTTGGCTTGCAATCCAAAATAGACTGTCCACGGAGGAAAGATTAGTACTTTTTGGCATTAAGGATAGATCTTGCTGCAGTTTCTGTCCTGGGGAAGAGGATCACAATCATCTCTTTTTTAATTGTTCCTTTACTCAAAAGGTTTGGGATGAAGTCTCTCTCAAATCACATCTCACATGGCAGTCCCAGTCTCTCCAACATTTGGTTCCTATCCTATCTGCGTATCGAGGGAGAGGGAGAGGGCTTAGGAGCACTATCATCAAACTATCCTTCACTGTCACGCTATACCACATATGGATTGAAAGGAACCTAAGGAAATTTCAGAATACCCAACACACAATTTCATTTGTTGTGAATAGGGTATGTTCTGATATTAGGAGCAAACTCTTGTCACTTAATAAAATTCCTGAGGGCCCACTACATTTGTGTGAAGCATGGCAAATTAATTTTGAATCTGAGTAGTAAATGTGCGGCTAAGTGGCATTTAATCAAAGTGGTGCACTAATTTGATTTCCATCTATTTTACTACCACCATGCACTAATTGATGTCCTGTGGCAGGTTGTCCCAGATAATCCAGACAAGTGCTGTGGTCTACCTATAACAACCCACTTGGGTAGTTTGTGTTTGCAGGTCTGGTTCATGAGATGAGGTCTGATCAAAGCAATTCCTGATGACGTCATCATCTCTCTTAGGCGATTCCTGCGATTCGGTCCAAGTGAAACTCTAGAGATGGCAGATGGACTGGGGATTCAGGCCATTGATTCACATGAGGTACGGAGAAAACAAAGAAGCATCCCAAATCTTCACTTCAACCTTAGTCCTGCTCACACCACGCAGTTAGGAGGCTCGATGTCTGGAGGTTTGAAACCTTCCATTACCACTCCCCAACGATATTTAGATCTTTGCCCGGAGGTGAGAGACACCCCTTCTAGCGCAAATCCTAATCATTCTACACCAAACCCTACCTTTGTTCAATCCAACGTTTATCCCCCAAGATCCAAACCTAGGTCTGAAGAACTACAAAACTCAGATCCCACGAAACCTGGTGTAGAGGCAAACCCTAAATCGCCCACATTGTGTAGTCTCCAAAGTCCTACCAAAACCAGTCCAAGCCGCAAGCTTCAAGAGGTATTTCAGAAAGCAAAGGAATGTGCAATCAGCAAGGATCGTGTTTCTCTACTGATCCAATCCCTTGAGGAGGAAGTGCAAAATCCGGGGTCTCTGTCCAGCTTTCAGAGTTGAGGAACCAGCTGCATAAAGTTCAAGATCTACAGTCCACCTCAGATGAAGCAGTGGAGTTCGATGTTAGAGGGGATTTCTATGACCCTAATGCTTCAACTCCAGATTCTGGTCCTCATATTATCCAGCCAACCTTCCCTCAAAAGCCTGAGGTTAAAGATTGGGGTTTCCCTGTTCAAAGCTCAAAGCCCTTCCAAAGGTATGAAACTCACCCACTTTCCAGAACTCAAACAAGGAGTAGAAGCATCCATAAAGTTAGAAGAACACCAGCTAGATGGTGAAAAATGGGGACACTGTCTAGTTGGCTACTTTCTAGATGGGAAAATGGCTTTTCCCCTGTTAAGTGTAGAGCTAGGAGAGTTTGGAAGGATAGTGGTTCCTTCAAGATTAAACAAGTAGGCCCCTGCTACTTCTTTGAATTCCAGGATGAAGAATCTAAGAACAAAGTCTTGGAGGGAGGTCCCTATTTCTTCTCCAGACGCTTTCTAGTTCTTAAAGAGTGGGAAAGAATGTTTTTTTTTTTTTTGGTAAAATAGCTTGAAATAAAAAGGGGCTAACCGGATGTACAGCCTACAAGGGGCATACCCCAGGAGGAAAAGAAAAACGAAAGAAAGAAAAGAAAGAGAAAAGAAAATTGGGAAAGCTAAAGCCAAATGGCTACAAAGTGTTCTAGAGGTGTTTCTCTCCCATCTATCAGAGGAGAGAGAAACACCACACAAAAAGAGGTTGAACATGGTAATTGATGAATGAACATGAGACTTGGAACTGCATATGTGACTTGGGGCTGCTTGAACATAAACTTGATGCCTGAAATTTGGGCCTTGAACATGAGAGTACCTTGGAGTAACTTGGGATAGAGCTTGATGATTGAACATGTCACTTGGCATAAGTTGGGAAGAACCTCTTGCTGGTAATACAGAACTGCTGCTGCAGTGACTATACCAACACATAGACTGCTGCTGCACAATGCACAAATCTGCTACTGCAGGACTGATCTGCAGCAACTATGAACTGCAGCAGCTGGATAGTAGAATGGAATGGATGGCTCCATGGCGGAGCACTATGGCATTGAGTAGAATGGAATGGATGGCTCCGTGACAAATAGCATGCCATCATGCCATCATACCGTGAATCCTAACAATGAAACGTGCCAAGGGACAACCCCCCAAGTCTAGGTACGGGAGGAAGCCCCCTCCCAAAGGGGATCATACTTGCCAAGGGACAGCCCCCCTAGGCTAGGCTAGGCTATATCATCATTGAGGATGCCGATCAGACACACAGCAGTCCAGATGAATCCAATGACTCTAATCCAATGACTTAGATTCTGGAAAATTTTGCAAGGTTCCGTTTGAATTTCTGATAATCCAAGTAACGTAACAGGTTCACAAACACAAAAATAGCAGCAGCAAACTGCAGCAAATCATGGTTAACAGCAGCAAAATGCAATTGGCCAGGTAGCATTCAATAAAACACGGGCAACAGTGAAATCATTTAACACTAGCACTGTATATATAAACAGCAGATTGCAACAGCCCTTGCAACCCTCATGATATCAAAGATGCATGGAAATACTTAAAACAACTCATGTGAGTATTCAGTACAACAACCCTTGTACTGAAAATAAAAAACAGCAGGTTGCAACAACCCTTGCAACCCACATGATATCAGAGCAGTGTACATAAAGCAGTGTACATAACGTGAGAAGTACATAAAAACATATGATGGAACCTGATGATGATTTGCCAATGGAATGAAACTCTGTTCCTTACTGCAGCAAATACAGGAGCAGCAGCAGTAAATGCCATTGAATCTGCCCCCTATTTGAAACCTGTATGTATAGCTCATGCAAGGCACTGAACTGGTTTCACAATGCACCAGTGAATGGGCTCCACAACCTGAACTCTTGTGCCTCCCCTTGATGGAACCTCACTGCCTCATAAAGGCCTGAGATGCCCCATTACTGCTGGCACTACCTGTATACATCAGAAGCCAAATAGAAGTGATAGGGTAAGTCTCATTCAATCCCCCACCTAACTGACAATCTCTGATATTGAGGTCCTTGGGGGAGATTATCCAAGGACAACAACCTATACCTCACAAGTGAGTGGATTTTACTCACTACAATGGGTATTGTGCAAGTTGCGTTTTGGAATTTACAAGCATTTCTTTCAAGCCAGATTTGGTAGACTGAGGCAGTGAACACAAGTTTGGTGATTAAGGTTTTAAGGGTTTTGCCTTTGACGTCGGAGATTTGCTTAATCCAGTCAGTCCAACTCCTAGAGGGCCAATTTATGTTGAGATGGGTTAGAATTTGGGACCAGACTTGAGAGGTGAAGGGGCAATTAAAGAATAAATGGTCATGGGTCTCATCGCTAGGACAAAAGGCACAACAAGAGACAGGAATAGTCCCAAAGAGGACAAGCCTGTCTCCAGTATAAAGCCTTTCATGAATTGCAAGCCATGAAATCATGCTACACTTGGGAATATGTCCAGGGAACCATATGCTCTTGTACCAGGACACCTTAGGATAGTGAGTCCTAACCTCATTCCAGAGGGAAGAGATAGAGAAATCACCATTGGAATTAAGGGTCCAACTATGGTAATCCTCCAGAGCATGATTTGGGCTACGCAAAGAAGAAATAGGGGGAAAGAATGTTGACCCCTTCTGTTGCCCCTCCTTCCACTATTCCTGCTTGGGTTAAAATTCATAAACTCCCTTTGGAGTGCTGGACTGAGGAGGGTCTAAGTTGTATAGCAAGTACAATTGGCAAGCCTCTACATGTTGATATAGCTACAGCCAAACAACAGAGGTTTGATTTTGCCAGAATCTGCATTGAAGTAGATGCTAGTGCAGACCTCCCTACTAGTATCCACATGAACACTGACCTAGGCTCAGTAGTTGTTGTTGTGGAATACCAATGGCTTCCTAAGATATGCATGAAGCGCAAGGTGTTTGGCCATACTTGCAATGTTAAACCTACCATTCCAGATCCCAAAGATTTGGATGCAATCCCCAAATCTGATCCCATTGCTACAGATACCACCTCCAGTTGTAACCCATTGGAAGAACTTCACTTAGATGGGAAATCAAGTCCCTCAACCAATATTGAGGGGCAGAATGCTATTAATTTGGAGATGGAGTCTGGTGATCCCTTAGCTGACTTTATATCCAAAACTCCAGAAGTTCTTGGGGCCAAGGATAATGGCAAGGGTATCTTGGATTCTAAACCCCCTGACCCACCTGATGAGAACCAAGGCTGGACTTCCAGCAGCAAAAAGAAGAATAAAAAGAAGCAAAATCAGGGGCACAACCAGGAGGGGAGTAAGCATTCCCCTCTCCAAAAGAGGTAATTTGTCCTTTTCTGTTTTTGTTGGGCAGTATACTTTCATGTCTTATCCTCTGCCATCATTTTATGACTAATACACCTCTGCACTTTGGTTTTTGGAACATGAGAGGTCTCAATGACCCTATCAAACAAAAAGAGGTTGTTTCTTTTGTCAAGAAGAATAAGCTATCACTTTTTGGTCTTTTAGAGCATAAAATAAAGGAAGTTAATTGTTCTAGGATCATTAAATCCATGTTTCCATTATGGTCCTATGTGCATAATTTTGTTAATGCTCCAAGTGGTAGGCTTTGTGTTGTATGGGACCCAGCTGTCCTTAAATTTGTGTGTTTTGAGTCAATCTAGTCAGGCCATTGTCAAATCCACTCTTTGACTGTTGGCCTCAAATTTTTGGCTACCTTTGTTTATGGCTCTAATCTCCATGTGGAGAGAAGAGAACTTTGGCTTGTTGGAAAGCTACTGACCCCTGGATTATTTTAGGGGATTTTAATGCTTTAAGATTCCAGCATGAGAAGGTTGGTGGTGATCAGCATTGGCATCCTCATATGGAGGAGTTCAATCAATGCATTGTCAATTGTGATTTAGAGGATCTTAGATATACAGGTTGTCAGTTTACTTGGGCCAACAAACAGGCCCCTGTTCAGTTTGTGGCCACCAAAATTGATAGAGTTTTGGTCAATGAGCTTTGGATCAAAGCCCTCCACTGTTCCAATGCCCATTTTCCCTCCCCTGGCATTTCTGATCATTCTCCTGCCATAGTGTTTGTAAATCCTAATGGTAGGAGAGCTCATAGACCATTTAAATTCTTCAATTTTCTGTGTGAGCACCCTGATTTCTTAATTATTGTCCAGAGTGTCTGGAGGAGGGTGATCATAGGTAATCCTATGTTTGTTGTTTGTGAGAAGCTCAGGCTTCTCCAAGGTGAACTCAAGAAACTTAACACTAAGGAATACAGTGATATTTCTCAAAGAACAAGTATGGTCAGGCAAGAGCTTGACCTCATTCAAAACAGTCTTGGTCAGGACCCTACAAACCCAGTTAAGCAAACTCTTGAAAGAAATCTGTCCAAACAATATCTTACCTTAACCAGGGCTGAGGAGAGTTTTGCTAAGCAGAAATCTAGAATTCAATGGCTTAAACTGGGGGACCAATGCACCTCGTACTTTTTCAAATCCATCTCCCATAACAGGAACAGGAATAAAATCACAAGTCTTGCTCTCTCAGATGATTCTATCACTCATGATCCTGCTGAGATTAAGACTGCCTTTGTTAATTACTACACTTCCCTTTTGGGTACTCCACACCCTTATGGTTACTCTGGATCTTCTAGAGTTAATCAATTGATTGTTACCAGGCTATTAGACTCTCAGAGAGCTGCTATGATTTCTAATGTCTCTAATTTAGAGATTAAAGAAACATTCATGTCTCTCAATCCTAACAAAGCCCCTGGCCCTGATGGGTACAATGCTGGATTTTTTCAGAAATCCTGGAGTGTTGTTGGCAATGAGGTTATTTCAGCTGTGAGAAGTTTCTTCAGATCGGGAAACTCCTCACTAGAGCCAATTCAACAAGTATTGCTCTTGTTCCTAAAATTCCTAACCCTACCAAGGTGGGGGATTTTAGACCCATATCTTGTTGTAACACCATTTACAAGTGTATCGCTAAGATCCTTACTAAAAGGATCCAAGCTGCTCTCCCCCACCTCATTGACCCTGTCCAATCTGGTTTTGTAAAAGGGAGAAGAATTGCAGATAATATTTTTCTTACCCAAGAACTCATGAGTGATTATCATAAGAATTCCCCTTTTTTTTTTTTTTTTTTTGGGTAAATAAGCTTGAAAATAAAAGGGGCTAAACGGATATACAGCCTACAAGGGGCATACCCCAGGGAGGACAAAGCAAAAAAAAAAAAAAAAAAAAAAAGAAAAACAAAACAAGAAAAACTTCTAAGGCAAACTAGCCTAAGAAAGAGGGGAAGGCCAATTGGCTACATGGGAATGAGGGGAAAAGTGTTTCTCCCTCATCAAGCAGATGAGGGAGAAAAACTACAGAGCCAGGGACAACCCCCATGGCTAGGACTGACCAAAGACAACAACAACTAAATTTAGGGGAAATTTGAGCAGCATTTCTGCAGAAAAATAACAAACCCACTGAACAAACAGTAAAACTACAGCAGCAACAGCAGTAAGGCTCAGCCTACAAGAACAAGTAGCAGGTAGCAATATGATTCAGCCTACGGGAAACTGCTACAGCAGCAGCAGCAACCGTAAACTAATAATGTGGCAATGACCAGCAACAGTGAGAATCAATGGTTCAACAAAAGCAGTGATCATGTCTGCCCAGAACATCAACATAGCTATGTGGTAGCAGTAGCAAAAGAGCAGCAGAACTAGAAACATTAGCAGATAGCTAAGTAACCAAAGAACAAAATATGTTGATTGCAACAACCCTTGCAACAACCATATTGCAACAACCCTTGCAATATGAACAGAAATTGCATTAAGGGACAGTAGGTGAATTAATCCACATAAAGCTCCAAATGCATGTAAAAAATGAAGCATAGAAGGACAAATCATTGATGGAAGCATGAGATAGAGGAAAGAGATTAGAACTCCCCTTTAGTGATTAGATTTTGAGGAAGACCTTTGCCTGGCAAGTTTTTTAGCCTTCTTTTGTTGTTTTTTTGATCTTCCAGACGTTGGTAAATCGCTCGAGAAGCACTCTAAGGGGTTGGTGACTGGGGTGGAGGGACTATCATAGTCAGCATCTTCTTCAAAATTGGTATCCTTGATATCTTCAGGAAATGGGTACTTATCTGGAGGTATAGGATTAGCCAGTAATTGATAATCCTTCACTTGGCTCACTTCATCAGGAGGGGTGACCTCCTCCAACACATGAAAAGAATTGGAGTGAAGCTCATGCAACATAGAGGATACCATTTTGGATTGAGTATCACGGTTAAGATTAGATACCTCAATAGTCCTGAATGTAGAAAGGGATGGAGTATCAATTTGAGCACTAGAGTCTGTCGGGACATGAGTTGGGTGCGTAGGAGTATTTGGCACCACAACCAGAGTTGGTGCTGAGTACTTTTGCTGGAGAACTTGGGCTGCAGTCTTGTTTATAGAGGTAGGAGTGGATCTAAAGGGGGTCACTGAGATTGAATGGGGGGGTAAAATGGAAGTCTCTGTGGCATTGGGGAGGGTTGTCTGGGGTACTGGTGGAGGTGGTTTGGCACATTGAGGGTGCCCAAAAACCTTGCATTTGTCGCATAATGGAGGGAGCACTTGATAAACAATGGGAACAATCACTTCATTCCCTCCAACTGTCACTGAGACATCAGCAGGGAGATCAATCTCAGCGTCGATTTCAATACAAACCCTAGCATGAGATGTTCTGGATTTCTTGGCTGTGGCTTGGTCCACATGGATTGGTCTGCCAATTGTGCTTGCTATGCGGCTAATGCACTCTTTGTTCCATAGTTCCCACGGTAGGTCTAAGAGCTTGACCCAGGTGAATTTTTTTGAAGGATGCTCCTTCTTAGGTTTCATCATACGATGCCAGTTTTTTAGAACTAGGTATTTACGTGAGAAAAACCAGGGGCCTCCTTCAAGAACAGTCTGTTTGGCTTCCTCATCACGAAATTGAAAGAGGATAAAACCAGCGGCATCAATTTTCACCGATATCAGTTTGTCTTTCCAGATGTTACGGGCTGTCGAAAGAAGGAGAGGAAAGGGCATCTTACCATCAAGGAAGTAGCCCACTAGATAGTTGCTCCAAGTATCTAGCTCCGTTAGGTCTTCATCAATATCAACAGCGGCCTCTTTACCACGACGGAGTTCCGGGAAATACTCAAGTTCCATATCCAGGGCTGGTCCTTGGGATTGAAGAATAGAAGCCCAGTTTTTGCTTTTTCCTTTGTTGGTCCCAGAGTGGGGTTTTGAAGAACCAGCTTGATATGCAGCTCCTTGGGCATTGCAGAGGACTGTAGGATCAGGATTAAGAGAGTTTAGGCTTCCTTGAGATAGTTTAGTGACGATTGAGTCGAAATCCACTGGCACCGTTGAACTCTTCACTTCGTCTTCAATGGCTGCAATAAGTTGTGAGATGCGATCCTCTTTCTCCACCTTCAGTGTCTCACTCTGAAACACTTGTTGAAGTTTACGAGCAGGACCTGAGGCTGGGGATTTGGGGCTATGAGCTCCAAAATTTCCGTAAGATGCTTTGTTTGGGTCGTTAGAGTTGTTTCCCGTTGGGATTGAAGGTTGAGAAATGGGGGAAGAGTTGGGAAGTTGTTGTGTACTCTTCGAGGAAGATCCCTTTTGCGGTGAGAAGACTCCAGAGGAATCATGAGGGTTTGGTAGATGGAGATTACCTTCACCCCCAAATGATCACTTGGATCAAGGCATGTATCTCCACTGCCAATTATACTCTAAGTATAAATGGGGAAGCCACTGGCTCTATCATGGGGAAGAAAGGGCTGAGACAAGGCGATCCTTTGTCTTCCTATCTCTTTGTCATTGTCATGGAAGTACTCACTCAACTTCTTAAAGAAAAATCCCAGAGTCCCAACTTCCACTTTCATTGGAGGTGTGATAAAACAAAGCTAATCAATTTGTGTTTTGCTGATGATCTCATGATCTTCTGCAAAGGAGAGTTAAGCTCCATTCACTGCATTCAGGAAGCCCTATCTGAGTTTGAGGCCTTGTCTGGCCTCTCTCCTAGTCCTGGAAAGAGTAGTATCTTTTTCTCTGGAGTTCCCTCCACGGTTAGACAATCTATAATTGAAGCATTGCACTTCCTTGAGGGTTCTCTCCCTGTGAAATATCTTGGAGTCCCTCTTATATCTACTAAACTCAAGTACCTGGATTGTAAGTCCCTCATAGACAGAATAACCAATCGTACCAAATCTTGGGCTAATAAATACCTATCCTATGCTGGCAGAATCCAATTGGTTAAATCTGTCTTATTCTCTATGCAAACCTATTGGTCCTCAATCTTTATACTTCCCAAAAAAGTGATTAAGGAAATTGAGGGAATCCTTAGATCCTTTTTTTGGACTGGGTCTGATCTTAAGCACACAAGTGCCAAGGTGTCTTGGGAACACCTTTGCACCCCAAGGAAAGAAGGTGGTCTTGGGTTTAAGTCCCTCCAAGTTTGGAACAAGGCTGCCATGGCCAAACATATATGGTTCCTTGTCTCTGGAGGGGAACAATCTATGTGGTGCCAATGGGTGAAATCCTACTTACTCAAGGGGAAAAGTTTTTGGAAGGTTAAAACTCCCTCCAGTCCCTCTTGGACTTGGAGGAAATTGCTTCAACTTCGTCCTGTCATCCAACCATTTATCAAATACCAAGTTGGGAATGGATCCAAAATATCCCTATGGTATGACAATTGGCATCACTTTGGCCCTCTTGTCAAGCACTTTGGCGGTCGTGTTGTGTATGACTCAGGACTATCTGATGATGCTCTTGTTTCAGAAGTCTTGAGTAATACTGGCCAATGGTCCTTTCCCATATCCCAAACCTGGGAGCTAAATGAGATCAGAGCTCATCTCCCTACCCCTAACCCATATGTACCCCCTAATGCTGATTCCTGCAGATGGACTATTACCAAGGATGGTTTATTCTCTATATCTTCTCTATGGGATCAACTTAGGATCCGATTTCCCATTGTTGACTGGAACCACATAGTGTGGTTTCCTTCACATACCCCTAAGTGCAGTCTGATAACTTGGATTGCCATTCAAAACAGGTTGTCCACTGAGGACAGGCTTGTGTTCTTTGGCATTAGGGACATATCCTGTTGCAGTTTTTGCCCTGCAGAAGAATCCCATGACCATCTCTTTTTTAACTGTCCTTACACTAAGCAGGTATGGGATGCTGTGTGCATTAAGTCCCAACTCTCATGCCAGTCTCATGATCTGTCCAGTCTTGTCACCCTTATCTCTGCATTTAGGGGTAGAGGTCTTAAGAGCACCTTGGCAAAGCTGACTTTTACTGTCTCTCTCTACCACATTTGGATAGAGAGAAATTTAAGGAAATTTCAGGGGTCGCAGAATAGTATCTCCTCCATTGTGGCCAAAATCAACACTGAAATAAGGTATAGGCTATTGTCCCTTAACAAAGTACCACTTGGACCTTCATACCTCCTGGAAGCATGGAACATATCAGTACATTCAGCTTGAATCATAATCCATTGGTCATTTTGGAATTCTGTGTTATCATTTGTTTAAGTGCTTCACTAACTTCTGGCTTCTTAGACAGGTCCCAAACTGAAGCAGATTGATTGCATACTTCTAATGTCCCATTTGGGAAGTATGTTTGCAGGTTATTTATTCTAAGGATACAATTGCTTTGTGCTATTATCAAGGTGCAGAGTGTGTGAATGATTCAATGCTAGCTGCTAATACTTCTATTATACAAAGGTTGGTACCTTATGTCCTTTTCTTAGTTCTCTTGGTATGCTGTGCCATAATTGGACAAATGAACATTATTTGAGATGTGTGATCCACCAAATGTGAGATACCTGTGAGCCTAGAGCCTTTTCTTCACGTAGAGAGGAGAGAATGTGAGGTCTCCCAACTTCTCAGGAATGTGTGAAAAGAGAGCGGGAGGTCAGATCTCGAGGGAGTGTAGGTGGTGAGTCTATATCCAGAGGAGTTTGTCCCTGACATTAGTACTCTGCTGCATCTAATGCTATTATACATCACCAATAGCTACTACTGTGACTGCTGGGCTTGCTATTGTAGATTCTTACTGTCACTTTAGATGTCAATTGCAAGTACAACTATGGGGCAGCTTTGTTGCTGCTGTATACTGCTGCTGCTGCTGCGTTCATCTTCATCTACTGATACATTTCTGCTGTTGCTGCTGCTGCATTTACTGTACCATCCTGCTACTGCTGTATTCACTGCTGAGATCATATTGGTGTACACATGCCCCTGTATTTGCTGCATTCTGTTCCCGATTGCTGATGCTGTATTTGCTACTGCTGGTACATTCTATGCTTACTTGCTTGCACTTTAACTTTCATGTTAAACTATAGCAAGGGTTGTTGCTATAGTTACTTACTTGCACTTGGATTATGCTCTTTAAGTGGGTTGCAAGGGCTGTTGCAACCTACATATTTACTTGCTTGCACCTGAACCTTCATGTTAGACTATAGCAAGGGCTGTTGCTATAGATACTTGCTTGTTTATCTGGGTTACTTACCTGTTTGGCATCATCTGGACTGCTGTGTGTCGGATCAGCATCCACGATATTGTGATTTCTGGCCTAGCCTTGGGGGGCTGTCCCTTGGCATGTACTAGTCCCTTCTGGGAGGGGGCCTTTCCTCCATACTCTGCACTCTTTATACCCTGCAATTGCATGTGGCAGTCAAACTGCTGCTGCTGCAGTTGATGGACAGGTCATGCCTAGTTATACTACCTGTTTCTGAGTAATCCTGGGCAGATCTGTCTTTGCCCAGATGTTGATCATCATTTTGTGCTTTGAATTTGTATAAAAGTGTGTTCATATGGGCTGCCATTTCTGGGCAGACATCTGATTTTCTGGATAGCCAATATTCAGCTGTTATGCTGCCCAAATTCTTCCATGGACCTATCCTCGGGGGGTTGTCCCTTGGAGCTTTATTAAAGGTCATCGTTGATTATGTTGAAGTCCTGTTGCTGCATCCATTGCATTAGTTGCTGCAGCTGCAGTATAGAGCTCTTGGAGGTTCCATCAAGTTCCAAGTGTCGTCCAAATGTCGTGCATTGTGTTGAAGTCTATTGTTGCTGCATGCCTATGTACTACGACATCAGTTTGCAGTATATCCAAGTCCCATTACGGCCTCAACATCAGTTTTCATCCATTCACAGTACATGGGATGTGTCCCCACTCATCATCATCATATATAGTATCATGTTTGGCGCATTGTAGTTCTCTTTAGGTTGTTACGTCTTTATGCTGTATTAGTTGCCTAGGGCTAATATGGTTTAGAAACACTTAGATTAAGTTTTATGTTATTTATTTCCTTTATGTTATCCCTCTCCAAATGTTGCCAAAGTGGCCATCCTTTTCATTTCCTTTTTCCTCTTTTGTCCTCCCTGGGGTATGCCCCTTGTAGGCTGTATATTCTGTTGTCTTCTTTTTATTTCAAGCTTATTTACCCAAAAAAAAAAAAAGGTCTGGTTCATGATGAGAAGGCTTATGGCTTGCTGTTGTGGAGGGTTTTTTTTTTTGGGTAAATAAGCTTGAAATAAAAAAGAAGGCAACAGAATATACAGCCTACAAGGGGCATACCCCAGGGAGGACAAAAAGGAAAAGAACAGAAGAAAAGAGAAAAGGATCGAGAAGATGGCCATAAGGCAGCGTACAAGGGTGTTTCTCTCCTATCTAATAGAGAGAGGAGAGAAACACCACACAAAAGGTACATTATACAAAAAAATACAGCCCACACTAGGGAAACTTGGGCTTAATGTTAGAACTTGAGGATTAGATCCAATAGCCAACTTGACGTAGACTTTGATCACAATCTTGATCATGGAAGTAACTTGGGATCACTTGATCATGGAGAAGATCTAATTTGTGTAAGGGATCAGTGGTATGTTACCTTATTCTCACACTATCAAATTTTAGGTGCACTGTGGGTTGCAAGGGCTGTTGCAACCTGCGATTTATATACATGCTTTATGTACTTCCTACATCTCCATGCATCATTGATATCGTGTGGGTTGCAAGGGCTGTTGCAACCTGCGATTTATATATTCAGTACAAGGGTTGTTGTACTGAATTTTCATATGGGTTGCCTTTTATATATCATGTCTGCCACAGTTGTTGTGTTGTTCATTATTTTGTATGTGGACTGCCATGCTTGGGCAGAGCTGTCATTGTTTGCTCACTACATTAGATTTTGGAGAATGCCCATGACCAGATTGCATGCCCATGGTCTCCTACTTGTCCTGGAAAGATTCTGTCCATTTCTGGGCAGATTTGCTGCCCCTAGGTCCAGATTCTGATGCATTTGGTTCAGATTGAGGTACACATCTGCTCTGCCCTTGATTAGGTGTCCAAAGTTGATTATCCATCCCCATTGCAGCAGTCCTGCAGTGGGCTTTCCCAAGTTATGCCAAGTTCATGGTTAAGCCTCAACTTATGCTTGCTGTGGTGGAACTACTGTCGCTGCAGCAGCAGGTGCCTCAGGTGCCTCTAGGTTTATGAACAAGCAGTTTCAAGTCCTTTTAGGATAGTCCTAGCCATGGGGGGATGTCCCTGGCATTGTTTGATCCCCTTCTGGGAGGGGGCTTCCTCCCTTTATGGTGCTTCTGCACCCATTTTCATCAACCTATCGCAGATTGCTCGAGCTTAGCAGAAGCAGCCCAGTTTGTACTTGTTGCTGCCATCTAATTATGGCCATGTGAATTATGGACTTCACTCATCATCTGGTTCAGCTATACTCACTTTTGGATGTTTCTCCCCCATCTCCTTAGATGGTTTAGAAACATTTAGTTTAAAGTTTTGTAGCTTTGCATCTTGTTCTAAGTTAGTTCTAATTTAGTCCACTTTAATCCCCCATTGTAGCCTTGTTGGCCATCCTTTTTGTTTTCCTTTTCTTTTGTTTCCTTTCCTTTGTTTTCCTTTTGTCCTCCTGGGGTATGCCCTTGTAGGCTGTATATCCGCTTAGCCTTTTTTCTATTTCAAGCTTATTTACCCAAAAAACGCACCTACCAAAGTTGTCCATATGGGGTGGCCAATGGCTGTCACCATCGCCTCTGAGTATCTCAGATCCCCTTTTCAATTTTGGATTTGCTGTTAACTGCACCATCGCCTCTGAGTATCTCAGATCCCCTTTGTTGCTGTGAATCTCAAGAGAGATAGATACATAGGGTGCCTTCAATCAGTGTGATTGAGGCTGATAATAAAAAATATTGGGCAGATTTTGTATGGGGGAGAGCATTCTCTAGAGAGAGAAGCTCTCAACCCCTGCAAATTTCAATGAACAGACCTTGTTGAAGTTAGGGTCCTTTATTTTATGCTCCACCAATCCAATGATAGACAACTTATTTTTTATAACAAAAGACTTGACCTCTTTTTGTTTGAGGGGGTCATTAAGACCCCTCATAGTCCCAAAACCGAATTGCACTGGAGGTGTAGGCATAGACATACAATATTATAGCAAAAGTGGCAGATAATAGACAAAGTAAGCATGCTGCCTTGACAAAAAGTGTGGTATGAAGGATTACCTCCCTTTGTTATGGGGGCCAGAGGTACCCCCTTTGCTGCCGTTGCTTGCCTTCTTATGCTTTTTCTGGTTGCTCTTCTTGCCATTTCCCCCTTTAATGTCTGGAGGGTCAGGGGGGATGTTACTTCCCATCACCTAGGGTTCAATTTTGGTCCTCACGGGAGGACCTTGATAGTTCTGGTCCTTCTCTCCAGGACCTTCCTCAACAGATTGCAATTTCTGCTCAGATGGACTAGAACAAGAGCTACCAGAATTAGGAATTACATCACCTTGATCCTCTGCTGATTGTCATCCCCCAAATCTACAATATCCACTCCTTCCTTGTCAGGTTGCATTACTATATTAGGGCCTGTGGTGGCATTGTGCACTTCCTTAGTGAGAGCCTCCAAGACTCCTCCACCTCCCCCCAATGCCCTACCAAGCTGCTACCAAGTTTCATCTGTGTTTGTATTTTGAGTTTCAGCTTTGGGCTTGCAAGTATGCCCAAAAACCCTACATAATCCACATTTTGATGGAAGCCACTGATATTCTAGATTCACAGTGACTGACTCAAGACCATGTCTGACTTGAATAAATTTGGGAAGTTCTGATTCAGCTGAGATTTCCACACAGACTCTGACAAAATCAAGTCTCTGCTGTTGAGCAGTAGCTATATCCACATGAAGTGGCTTGCCTATGCTGCTAGCAATACGACTCAGCCCTTCTTCTGTCCAACATTCCAAAGGAAGTTTGTGAATTTTAACGCATGCAGGAATAGATAAGGGGTTACCCAAAAAAAAAAAAATTCAAAGAAATAACAAGCCCCAACCTGCTTAATCTTAATCCTGCCATAATCTTTCCAAATTGTCCTGGCTGTGGCACTAAGAAGTGGAAAAGCCATTTTTCCATCCAAGAAATGGCCGATAAGACAGTTATTCCAGGACCTGTCATTGAGGTGGGAGTCTGCCAAATCAACAATTGGATCCTCCCCTTGTTGTAACTCTGGGTAGTGGTTTAGCTTCATAATAGTTGAGCGGGCTTGAGACTGGAAAAGAGATGCCCAGTCCTTAGTTTTGGGCTGTTGAATGGTGTTTTGGAAAATGAGAGAAAAAATAACCGTTTGAAATGTCAGAGCTTCTCTAGCGAGTTGGGCGATCTGGGAGTCTTCTTCCTGTTGAATCTCTAGATCCGAGCTCTCCCATGGCAGACGGTACTGTTTCTATTGCAGATGGCCTAGGGATCAAGGTAGTTGATTCCATGGAAGGAGGTTCTCTATCTCGTGCGATAGACTCTAACGAACTTCGTTTGAAGCAAAGGAAGGGTTCCCACCTTCGATCCAACCCACGCTATGTCTATTCTCAGAAAACCGGGGCCCAAGAGACCACCATAACCTCACCTCGTTCATCATCAGATATATCCTCGGATATTCGAGATTCTACTCTCGGTGCAGAAACCTCACCAAAGTATAACTTCACACAATCGAACGTCTATCCTCAGAAATCCAAATCAGACCTTCAATCCTCCATTTCACTCCCTACCAAATCCGTACCCTTCACACCCCTCGATACCTACCCGTATGGCCTGAAATCCTCTGATTTTTCTATGAACCCTAACCCTAATTTCTCAACCGTAGCTGTGGGAGGTAATCATTTACAGCATACAGTTGCCTCAGGTTCCCAATGTCCGATAACCACACCCACAATAGAACCAACTCCCGTCCTTGTCCCTCTTAGCCCGTGCACATCAAGCCCTAATTCCTCTCGGATGCTTCAAGAGGTCTTCCAGAATGCAGGCGTACAGTTAGAGAGAGAAGAAAAAATCGCCTCCTTGATCCACTCCATTGAAGCCAAGTTGAAGAAGACGGGTTTAAACATCGACTTCTCTCAACTCACAAAACAGATCAACCATCTTCAAGGAGTTTCAGCCCTTTAATGTGTTCATCCCTCAGCCCCAACCCCATTGCCATCCTCGATTTTCACATTAAATCCATGTTTCCAATGTGGTCCTACGTGCATAATTTTGATAATGCTCCAAGTGGTAGGCTTTGTGTTGTTTGGGACCCGGCTGTCCTCAATTTAAGTGTGTTGAATCAATCTAGTCAAGCTATTCATTGTCATATTCACACCTTGACTCTTGACCTCAAGTTTTTGGTCACTTTTGTTCATGGCTCTAATCTCCATGTGGAGAGAAGAAAGCTTTGGCATAACCTAACTTGTTGGAAAGCTTCTGACCCTTGGATCATCTTAGGTGATTTTAATTCCTTAAGATTTCAACATGAGAAATTTGGTGGTGACCAGCATTGGCCTCCTCACATGGAGGAGTTCAATCAATGCATTGTTAACAATGATTTAGAGGATCTTAGATATACAGGGTGTCAGTTTACTTGGGCAAACAAACAGGCCCCTACTCAGTATGTTGCCACCAAAATTGATAGAGTTTTGGTTAATGAGCTCTGGATCAAGTCTTTTACTTGTTCCAATGCCCATTTTCCTTCCCCTGGCATTTCTGATCACTCTCCTGCCTTAGTGTTTGTAAATCCTGATGGTAGGAGAGTTCATAGACCATTTAAGTTCTTCAGTTTTTTGGCTGAGCACCCTGATTTCCTTTCTATTGTCCAGAATACTTGGAGAAGGGTGATCATAGGTAACCCTATGTTTGTTGTTTGTGAGAAGCTAAGGCTTCTCCAAAGCGAATTCAAGAAACTCAACACTAAGGAATACAGTGATATATCCCAGAGAACAAATTTGGTTAAGCAAGAGCTTGATCTTGTTCAAAGTAGTCTTGGCCAGGATCCTACAAACCTAAGTAAGCAAACTCTGGAAAGAAATCTGTACAAGCAATATCTTGCCTTAGCCAGAGTTGAGGAAAGTTTTGCTAAACAGAAATCTAGAATTCAATGGCTTAAATTGGGAGACCAGTGCACTTCTTACTTTTTTAAATCCATTGCCCAAAATAGGAACAGGAACAAAATCATAAGTCTTGCACTCTCAGATGGTTCTACACTCATGATCCCTCTGAAATAAAGACTACATTTGTTAATTACTACACCTCCCTTTTGGGTACCCCTCACCCTTCTGAGTACTCTGGATCTTCTAGAATTAATCAATTGATTGCTTCCAAGCACCTAGACTCTCAAAGAGCATCTATGATTTCTGAAGTCTCCAACCAGGAGATCAAAGAAACTTTCATGTCTCTCAATCCTAATAAAGCCCCTGGCCCTTATGGATACAATGCTGGATTCTTTCAGAAGTCCTGGAGTGTTGTGGGTAATGAGGTTACTTCTGCCGTGAGAAGTTTCTTCAGATCTGGAAAACTTCTCACAAAAGCCAACTCAACTAGTATTGCACTGGTTCCAAAGGTCCCAAATCCTACCAAGGTGGGGGATTTTAGACCCATCTCTTGTTGCAACACCATTTACAAATGTATTGCTAAGATCCTTGCTATGAGGATCCAAACTGCTCTTCCCCACCTCATTGACCCTGTCCAATCTGGCTTTGTGAAAGGGAGAAGAATTGCGGATAACATCTTTCTTACCCAAGAGCTCATGAGGGACTATCACAAGAATTCCTCTACACCCAAGTGTGCATTGAAAGTAGACATCATGAAAGCTTATGACAATGTCAATTGGGATTTTCTCTGGGATACACTTACCTCCATGAACTTTCATCCCCAAATGATCACTTGGATCAAGGCATGTGTCTCCACGGCCAGTTATACTATAAGTATAAATGGGGAGAACACTGGATCAATCATGGGGAAGAAAGGGCTGAGACAAGGTGATCCCTTGTCTTCTTACCTCTTTGTCATTGTCATGGAAGTACTCATGCAACTTCTTAAAGAAAAATCCCAGAGCTCCAACTTTCATTTTCATTGGAGGTGTGATAAGACAAAGTTAATCAATCTGTGTTTTGCTGATGATCTTATGATTTTCAGCAAAGGGGAGTTAAGCTCCATTCAATGCATTCAGGAAGCTCTCTCTGAGTTTGAGTCATTATCTGGCCTCTCACCTAGTCCTAGAAAAAGTAGTACCTTTTTCTCAGGAGTTCCCTCCACTGTTAAACAATCCATACTTGATGTACTGCACTTTCAAGAAGGTTCTCTCCTTGTGAGATACCTTGGAGTCCCTCTTTTTTTTTTTGGGTAAATAAGCTTGAAATTAAAAGGGGTTAAGCGAATGTACAGCCTACAAGGGGCATACCCCAGGGAGGACAAAATAAAAAGAAAGAAAGGAAAAGAAAGAAAAGAAAAGTGCGTGGTCCCCAGCACAACCCGCCGGGGTGGGAAAATAGGAATTACTGGCACATCCCGCCAGCATAGGTGTAAATAAGCAAAAGCAATAAATGGAGCAGGTAAATGTTCAATGCTATGCCCAACCCGCAATGCTAGGATAATAGCAAATCATGCACATAATTGGGTAACATGTAGTGGGTCCAAGAAGCCCCAATGTATGAAATGTGATTTCGCCCGTGCTCGCGTCCCATTAGCCTAGCTATCCCAAAGGAAAGAGCGGCATCAGGGACATGAGCACGGGCGTGCAGAATAGTCATATCTAAGTGGTGATATATATGGAACAACCCTTAACAGTGGAAGCAACAGTAGCTGAGCAGCCCGGACCAAATGAGATTAGCCTCTAGCAGTTCGGCAAGCAAATATACCCAAGGGAACCCTCCCATAGCACCCTTACACTGAACACATGCCTAGTTGCTACTCGCTCCAAACATCATAGTCTAGGCTCCCAAGACATCAAGCTTCCTCTGTTTCCTGTGACTGTCCATATTGGTTGCAGATGAGATCCAATCCAAAGTAAGAGAACCCCGCAGTGATATCAAATAGACAAAGATAGGACTAAGGACAGGTGGAATCCCTAGTCAAGCTAAAGATCGTGATAGACAGAGTCAGCCCCAGAAGATACCTCCTAGACCAGAGAAACCAAGGCCACCAATATGCAACAACCGTCGGTGATCTCTGCCCTCGGACTCTGAACACACAATCAACCACAAGGTGCAACTATCTCGTCCGTCATCCTCCACATACGGTAACATAAAAGTGCCCCCTTTAACAATGGAGACAATAGATGTAGAGCAGCTCAGACCAAATGAGATAAGCCTCAGGCAGTTCGGCAAGCAGTAAACCACGGGTACCCTCCCATAGAACCCGTACACTGAACACATGCCTAGTCCGCCACCCGCTCCAAACATCATAGTCCAAGCTCCAATCACATCGTCCCTCCAAAGTTGCCAGCAGGAGAAATAGATCCATAAATGTGTAAGTTAACCCACTGGACGAACCAACTGACCCTCAACTGTGGAAACAATAATAACAGAGAACCTCGAAACAAGTGTGATAAGCCTCTGGCTGTTCGGCAAGCAATAAAACCCAAGGGAACTGTCCCCGTAGAACCCTGTACTGAACACATGCTTACTACACCACTCGCTCCTAACACCGTCATCCAAGATCCAAGGTCAACATTCATCCGCATATATAGGGTCGAGAACAATCCACCTAGTGGAGTGCAATTAATGATAAAATATGCCCATGGTCCAAATTGATGAATGCAGGTCTAAATAAGTCAAATGATCCAACTGATCCTGTGTGTGGCCCACATATTGGCCCTCTGATTCAGGGGCAAGCCCATTGATGCTCATGCTCAGTAATAGCACCCACCCAACTCAGATGGTGGTCCTGCCTTACTTCCCCAATGGAGCAATAGAATAACAGTGTAATAAGATGCATACAGATCACTTAAAACAGTCCCTTTGAGTGGGTATGTCCAGATCTATTGAACCGGCCCAAAATGAACCAGATATACAGAATATCAACAAAGATAACACAACCTGGACTCAGAGCCAGGATTTTCATATATGCACATAATTCTGCTTTTGCTCCCATTGGGAGAATCCTGGTTTGTTGGAATCCTCACATATTAAATGTGAAAGTTCTTCATATCAAAAAATCACTCTGGAGGGTTGAGGGTTGAGGGCTTCTCTCTCTAGATTCTAGAGAGAGAATGCACTCCCCTTAATTCTTTCATAATTTTTACACCTCTACCAAACAAATCTGTTTGGTTTTATCATCGGAGACTACTTCGGGTATCTCTCACTCCATCAACAACCAGTTCTTTCGTGGGGCTGTGGGTTTTCAAGGCATTTTCAAGTTTCTTAGCTGCATTTTCATCATGGAAGAGGTGGATGTTTCTCCTACTCAAACACTCAAAGCTGAATGGGTTTTCAAGGGCAACTCAAGGCTGAATGGGTTTTCAAAGGTCAGCTACCGGAATTATTGAAGAACAGAGGAATCTACTACAACTCCAGGTGCATTTTCGTTTCCCTACCGGCGCTGTATATTCAAGGAGAGGGTAATCCATTGCTAAGGCTGCTGAGGTATTATTGGGGGTTGGTACCCAGGTAACTCGATAGCTAAGCTTCATAGTGATAACTTCTCCTATGAATTTTCAGTCATGGTCGGGATTTAATTTGAGCCTTGGGTTCTGGATTCAAAATTACTTATTATTAGTTTTGGGCATAGTCTAGTTGTTACCAATCTGGAGTGAGTCCATCTAGTAATTTGCAACTAGAATACTCTTGGTTTTTAAACTTCGCTGAATCGAAAATCAAAATGAAGGAGATGAGAGTGAGTGTCACTCTCCCTCTATAAGTGGGCTTTGCTTCACATGTACCAAGGCCTGTCACTTTTGGTGAAAGCTGATTCAATTTCAGTCACCCACTTGTGCGTAGAGTCAATTCATTTGGACGGAAAAGTGGTCAAAAAAGTGGTCTACGGTTCACTATGGTCTATGGACCCACACTTTTGCAACGTGAAAACACTTGGTATCAAAGTTTACAGCTGGTCACATGTGGGTGTGCAAAATAGATCTATGATATGGTGGGTCTCATTTTGCCACTACTGAAACAATTTCAATCAAAATCTTCGAGCACCAACAGTAAGCTAGTTGGTCACATGCCATGGTGGGACCCATTTTCCCACTACCGAACCATTTTAATTCAAAAAGTCTTCGTGCAGCACATGGGCTGCTGGGGAGGAAATTGTGCATCAAATACAGCTGTTCCGCAATAGTGGGCCCATCTCTGGCTATTTTTTTTTGGATAATTTAGCTTGAAATTAAAAGGGGTTAAACGAATATACAGCCTACAAGGGGCATACCCCAGGGAGGACAAAACAAAAACAAAAACAAAAACAAAAAAAATAAAGAAAAGAAATGAAAATTTGTGTACTCCCCGACACAACCCGCCGGGGTGGGAAAATAGGAGGTCCAGCACATCCCGCTGGGCTAGGTATAATAAGCATAAGCAGTCACAAAATTCGAAATAGCTGGCATAAATCCAGGCTTGAACATCTCGGATGTTGAGCCTTCAAAATTGATTAAAACTTCCACAGTGTGGACCCACCGCTGTCCCTTGGTCAATGCGTTGGACCCAACAATTTATAAAACCACTTTACGGTGGGACAGAGATGATAAACCCACTTTGCGTGGGACCACAGCAACCTTCACATCTGTTGTTCACTATCATTTACGTGCAACAAAAAGACATGGGATTGAATTTGATTCATTGGACCGAATGGCCCACTGCTGGGTAATGTTATCACGTGGTAAAGTATAGTGGAGTAGGCCATAAGCTTTTACATCAGGAGGACAATTACCCAAGTCCACACGCCTAATTGGTGCGTGAAAAACACTCCAAGTCTGGTCCCTGCTTGGTCCCACTTGTTCTTCTTCCCCAGAACTTCATCCGATTTCCATGGTTTAAAAATGTAACTTAAAATAAAATTTTTTGGACAAACTGGTTAAAGCTTGAGTTTAAATGATGGCCAAAATACCTTAGCCCCATGGACTTGAGTTTCAGTATACCAGATTCTGGTCTTAGTTTTGAATGTGAACAAAAAATCTGCTAGAAATGTGCTTCCTAACCAAAAACTCCCACGACCAGATTCAAGACAGATACAAAATGGCACAACGAGGAACATCTCCAAGGATGGCACACAATAGCTGAACCAGAAACCCATATGGTATTACCCCCTCCGCCGTGACAACAATGACACCTAACGGAAGAGAACTGAAACGCAGAGGAAGAGCCAAAATCGAAAGATGGACCTCAGATCCCAAATGTTTCTGACAAGAACTCACCCGGAAGAGCGAGCCCTAACTGGTGTATGAATTCCATGGCTTGAAGCTCTAAGTAGATCTCCTTGTAGAAGCCTGCTTTTGTGGACACCATCAGATTGATGGGTCTTGTGCACTTGATAGAGATGAGGGACGACCCCATCTGTTGGATTGAACTTGCAAATGGATGAACTTGCAATGGTGTGGTAGGATTGAACTTGCACTGGATCAGAGATGATCCACGTTTAATTCGAGCGGAATAAATCCACACCGAACGAACTAAAATCCAAACAGAATGTTTGGTGGATTTTTGTAAAAATTGTGATGGGATAAAGGGAGTGCATTCTCTCTCTAGATTCTAGAGAGAGAAGCTCTCAACCAAACAGTTTTTACCCACACCATCGTTCTCTGGCTATTTTTGCTGGGTGGAATATCACAGTTGTATGCAATAGCCGACAAGGGTCCTTTTGTGGGCCGTATATATGAACAAACCAGATGGGGAAATATGGTGTGCTGAATATATGGGACCAACTTGGATGACCTCTGAAACTGTGTTTGGATGGTGACTTTGGAGCTCGGATGGGGATGTTTGGAACTAATGGTGTAGTAGGCATGTGTTCAGCGTACGGGTTCTTGGGTGGAGTTCCCTTGGGATTTCTTGCTTGCCGAGCTACCAGAGGTTTATCTCATTTGATCAGAGCTTCTCTGCTTTGTTGTCCCATTGTTGAGGAGTTGGATGATGACTTTGGAACTCGGATGAGGATGTTGGGAGCGTGTGACGTAGTAGGCATGTGTTCAGCGTATGGGTTCTTTGGGGAGTTCCCTTGAGTATTCTTGCTTGCCGAAATGACAGAGGCTTATCTCATTTGATCTGAGTTACTCTGTTATTATTGTTTCCACTGTTGGGGAGTTGGTTGATGGCTATGGACTTGGTTGTGAATTTTGGGAACGAGTGGCGCAGTAGGCTTACTTGCCGGAATGCTAGGGGCTTATCTCATTTGCTCCGAGTTGCCCTGCCATTACCAATCCTTCCGTGTATTTGGTCACCATGACAAATGAGGCTGCTAGTAATTCTGCAAATTATTCTAATTATGGATGGACGATGACTTCAGAATTTGGATGAGGATGTTAGGAGCGAGTGGTGTAGTAGGCATGTGTTTAGCGTAAGGGATTTTTGGGGAGTCCCTTGGATATTATTGCTTGTCGAATGCTAGGGGCTTATCTCATCTGATCCAAGTTTCCCTGTTGTTGTTGCTTCCTTTTCGAGACTGGAATTGCTTTCAGGTAAGATACATCATGCAAAGGGAGGTTGTATTTCAACTCAATTCAACATTTTGATAACACTGGTGTTGCCATATGATCCTTTGGGATGCAGAGGGCTTTAATTTTGTTATTTATCCTATTTTGCGGGTTGTGCAAGGCATTTGTTAACCCATTTAGCTACGCCAATTGCTTTATGCATATCTATACCTCACCCCGGCGGGTTGTGCTGGGGATCGCGCAGTTTTTTCTTTCTTTTTGTTTTATTTTGTCCTTCCTGGGGTATGCCCCTTGTAGGCTGTATATTCGCTTAACCCCTTTTAATTTCAAGCTGATTTACCCAAAAAAAAAAAAAGCCAGGATTTTCTCCAAAATCAACTGAAAACTATGGATTGATCTCCATTGGAGTCAAGGTTACCTGAATAGCTTGCTCACTGACTGTTCGCTGACCATGGAATGGTCTTTGTTCGCTGACCAACGATTGGCCTTTGTTCGCTGACCAACGATTGGCCTTTGTTCGCTGACCATCGATTGGTCTTTGTTCGCTGACTATTTGAGGTTGATGAAATTGAGAATATCAGATAACAGGGTATGAAACCCCTTTTGGGTGAACGGAATAATCCCCTTTTGGATGGTCCAACCTCGCGCTCTCCATGAACCCCGACGAAGAGCCCATATCAGACGACCCGCCGAACTGCTGCTCGGTGAGGGGACGACAGTCCTAGATCCCCTTTTGCTTGTGCCTTGAACAGCTCTTGGTACTTGAGAGACTGATTTCCGACACATGAAGATCTCGGAGTTGAAGCCCCTGATTGTTTAGAGCTCCGATGGCCATGAACGCCGTCGAACTGTTCAGATCCCCTTTTGAGCGCCGTCGACCCTGACCTTGAACGCCGTCGACCAGATTTAGCATTTGTAACGCAGCGTTTGGATCGAGAACCCAGGAAACCAGGTTTTAGATCGCAAAGCCCTCCGTAGCTCAGATCTCCTTGAAGCCATTTCCCAGAATCTCATGGACTTTGTGAAATAAAAGATCGAAAAATCAGATCCCCATTGATTGGACTGGATTTTCTCTCGAAAACCCACATAGCGAGAAAATGGGTATGTCTATGGGTGATTTTGGAGTGAAAATGAAGTATATGCAACAGGATTTTCCAAATAGAGATTTAGTTACCTCTATGCATTATTGGTCTTCAATCTTTATGCTTCCCAAAAAAGTGGTGAAGGAAATTGAGGGGATTCTTAGATCCTTTTTCTGGACTGGGTCTGACCTTAAACACACTGGTGCAAAGGTGTCCTGGGATCATCTTTGTACCCCAAGGAAAGAAGGTGGTCTTGGGTTTAAATCCTTCCAAGTTTGGAACAAGGTTGCCATGGCCAAACACATCTGGTTCCTTGTGTTTGGTGGGGAACAATCTATGTGGTGCCAATGGGTGAAATCCTACTTACTAAAGGGCAAAAGTTTTTGGAAGGTTAAAATCCCCTCCAGTCCCTCTTGGACTTGGAGGAAATTGCTTCAACTCCGTCCTATCATCCAACCATTCATCAAATATCAAGTGGGTGACGGTTCCAAAATATCTCTATGGTATGACAATTGGCATCACTTTGGCCCCCTTGTCAAGCACTTTGGTAGACGTGTGGTTTACAATTCAGGTTTGTCTAATGATTCCTTGTCTCAGATATCTTGTGTAATGCAACCCAATGGTCCTTTCCCATCACCCAGACCTGGGAGCTTAATGAGATCAGAGCTCACCTCCCTACACTTAACCCATCTGGTTCCCCTAATGTTGATTCCTGCAGGTGGTCTATTACTAAGGATGGTTTGTTCTCCATTTCTTCATTGTGGGATCAACTTAGGATCAAATTTCCCATAGTTGACTGGTACCACATTGTGTGGTTTCCATCTCATGTCCCTAAATGCAGCTTGATAACTTGGATTGCCGTTCAAAACAGGTTGTCCACTGAGGACAGGCTTGTGCTATTTGGCATTAAGGATACATCTTGTTGTAGTTTCTGCCTTGCAGAAGAATCGCATGACCACCACTTTTTTAACTGTCCTTTCACCAAGGAAGTTTTGGATGAGGTGTGCATTAAGTCCCATTTCTCATGGCAGACACATGATCTAGCCAGTCTTGTCACTCTTCTTACTACATTTAGGGGTAAAGGTCTTAAGAGCACCTTAGCAAAACTGACCTTTACTATCTCTCTATACCACATTTGGATCGAGAGAAATACCAGGAAATTTCAGGGTGTCCAGAGTAGTGTCTCCTCCATAGTGGTTAAAATCAGCTCTGAAATTAGGAATAGACTGTTGTCCCTTAGCAAAGTACCACCTGGACCATTACCCCTTTTGGAAGCTTGGAACATATCAGTGCATTCTGTCTAATTGAGTAATATATTACTGCTTTAGCACTAACTATCTGGTTATAGACAGGTTTCAAACAAGTGGTAGATTGATGTTGGCAAAGTTTTCCTTAATGTCCTATTTGGGAAGTGTGTGTTTGCAGGGAGAAGATCTAATTTGTGCGAGGGATCAGTGGTATGTTACCTTATTCTCACACTATCAAATTGTAGGTGCACATGTTTTATGTACTTCCTACGTTTCCATGCATCTTTGATATCTTGTGGGTTGCAAGGGCTGTTGCAACTTGCGATTTATATATTCAGTACAAGGGCTGTTGTACTGAATTCTCATATGGGTTGTTTTATATATAGCATGTCTGCCATAGTTATTGTGTTGTTCATTATTTTGTATGTGGACTGCCATGCTTGGGCAGAGCTGTCGTTGTATTGATCACTACATTAGATTTTGGAGAATGCCCATGACCAGATTTGCATGCCCATGGTCTCCTATTTGTCCTGGACAGATTCTGTCCATTTCTGGGCAGATTTGCTGCCCCTAGGTTCAGATACTGTTGCATTTGGTTCAGTTTGAGGTTCAGATTATGGTGCTTGCAGCCCTTCTCTGCTGCTACACCATATTCTAGCTGCTCTGCCTTTGTTACCGCAGCATTGTTCTGCAGTGCTCTGCTCATTTACCTACCAATCATGCCCAATTGATGGTTGGTAGCAATGCTCTTGGATGGTTGGTACTCAATAGTTCAAGTGCTATAGCCCCATGCTGCAGCAGATCATTGGTTCAGCAGCAAATTATGGCAGCAGCAGTTTGTACATCAGCAGTTTTGTTGGTGCAACAGCAGTCCTGCAGTGGTGGCTTACTGACGCTGCAGCAGCAGTAATTGGCACAGCAGGGGGTACTTTCCCATGTTATGCCAAGTTCATGTTCAAGCATCAACTTATGTTTGCAGTGGTGGAAGCCTATTGTCGCTGCAGCAACAGTAATATGGATCAGCAGGAGCCTCTATCCCAAGTTACTCCAAGGTCTTATCCCAAGTTTCATGATTCAAGCTTCAAGTCTCATGTTCAAGTTTCAAGCATCTAGGTTTATGTACAAGCAGTTTCAAGTCCTTGTTAGGATAGTCCTAGCCATGGGGGGATGTCCCTGGCATTGTTTGATCCCCTTCTGGGAGGGGGCTTCCTCCCTATATGGTGCTTCTGCAGCCATTTTGGACTTCACTCATCATCTGGTTCAGCTATACATCATCTCAGCTTTTGGATGTTTCTCTCCCATCTCCTTAGATGGTCCAGAAAATTTAGTTTAAAGTTTTGTAGCTAGATTTGCAACTTTCTAATTTAGTTCACTTTAATCCTCCCCATTGTAGCCTTGTTGCCCATCCCTTTTGTTTCCTTTTCTTGTTTCTTTTCTTTTGTTTTCCTTTTGTCCTCCTGGGGTATGCCCCTTGTAGGCTGCATATCCGCTTAGCCTTTTTCTATTTCAAGCTTATTTACCCCAAAAAAAATGGTGTTTGGATTGTGGGGTGAGTTTTAGGGTCAGAATCTTTCTGGGATGGTTCCTTAGCAGGAGTTTGTTGGTGGTGATGGGAATTAGGGTAATGGAAATCAACCTTTAGAAAATTACCGGCAGATTTGCTGGAAGATGGGTCTTCTGGATCTTTTGCTCTGAGTTGGATGAGTTGATTTCTGAGCTCAGAACAATCAACCCTATTACCAAAGCTCTGCATTTCTTCTTCCAAAGCACGTACTATGGTAGCAATTCTCTCTTCACCATTGAGTTGAATCTCCGCTTGCTTGAAGACCTCCTGAAGCTTGCGAGCTGAATTGGGGCTAGATTTGATAGGGCTATGAGGGTCAAATGATTGAACATTTGGAGGATCTTGATTTGTACGCGAGCTATTGTTGGTAGGTTTTCTTGGAGTCGAGTACTGATCTCGATCTGTGGAGGAACTAGGGTTTGGAGGAGTTCGAGGGCTGTGCCCATCTGTGGTAGATTGAGGTCTGGACTGTGTTGTATTAGCACTGAGGGGTGAGTCCCTAACCTCAGGTCATAGATTGGAGAATGCTTGTGGAGTGGTTATGGTGGTCATCAAAACCCCCGATTCTGGTGTTGGTGAAGAATGATTGAGAGCTGCAAAGCCTTGTTTCTTACGAACTTCATTTGAATCCACTGCGCGGGACCCTAAAACATAAGTCGTAGGATTGATTCTGTCCCCCATAGCTGAGGGAGGATCAGGAGTGGCCGCCATCGCTAGGGTTTTTGAGAAGGTGGGTAGATGGTGAGAATCGCCAGAGGGAAGAAGCTGACGTCATCCCATCTCCTAGTGTTTTTCTTGTGTATACTTCTCGGCCTTTCCCACTTTCATTTTCTTTCCTTCACTTTCTTTCTTTTCTTTTCTTTTCTTTTGCTTTGTCCTCCTGGGGTATGCCCCTTGTAGGCTGTATATTCGGTTAGCCCCTTTTATTTTCACGTTTATTTACCCCAAAAAAAAAAAATTGTTTCAGGGACAAGTACCTCGGCAGCTATTGAAGGGGTCCCTGAGTTTGATTCCTCTTTGCATGAGGTTTCACTTTTGAAGGATGAAGGAGGGTTTGTTCCAAATCCAAAACCTCCATATGTTCCAGCCCCGATTCCAACCCCTAAACCCCCCAATTTCAGTTGTGCCAGTGAGGAGTTGGGAGATGATCTTGTGCTTGAAGGTGATTTCACGATCGTGTCCAAGAAGAAGAAGAAAGGGAGAAGCAATCAGAAAGCTCTCCCTCACTCAAAAGGGCGGTAATTTTTCCCCTTTTTCTTTTGATAGCTATCAATACTTCCTATTTCTTGCTATTTTGTATGTTATATATTTTGCAATCCAATAATCCCCATGTCTAGTCCACAATCACATTTGCATTTTGGGTTTTGGAACTTGAGAGGTCTAAATGATCCTCTTAAACAAAAAGCTAGTAAATTATTTTTGAAAAAGAATAATCTGTCCCTGATTGGTTTGCTTGAGCATAAGATTAAAGAGCCCAACATTAAAAGGATTGTGAACTTCATTTGCCCCCACTGGCATTATGCACATAACTCTGTCCATGCTCCTATTGGGAGAATCCATATTTGTTGGAACCCTCAACTAATCAATGTGAAGGTTCTATACATGACAAATCAGCTTGTGCATCGTTCCATACAGGAGGGTCATATATTCTTGGCTACATTTGTGTATGGAGCCAATGATTGGAGTGAAAGACTTGAACTATGGAACGATCTCCAAAACTTAAAGAGCACTGAGCCTTGGGTTATTCTTGGTGATTTTAATTCAATTAGGAACCCTAAGGAGAAATCTGGTGGTAGTAACCTTTGGCCACACCATATGGATGATCTTAATAGTTGCCTATATAACTGTGAGGTGGAAGACCATAGGTTCTCTGGTTGCCTCTTTTTTTTTTTTTTTTTTTGGATAATTAAGCTTGAAAAAGGGGGGAAAACGATTATACAGCCTACAAGGGGCATACCCCAGGAGGACAAAATAAAACAAGAAAAGAAGAAAAAGGAAAAGAAGGAAAATTATGGGAAGGGCCGTAAGCTACATAAGGAAATGATGGGATGAACTGCCTACACAAGGCAATAAAATAAACTCAGCTAATAGATTTCTAATGAGTTTCTAGTCCATCCAGGGAGATGAACCAGAAATTCACAAAAGGAGTTGAAGTAATAACACCTATACCTATACCATGTGATGGATAAGCAATGATGGGGCAGCAATAAGATGGGCCAATATAGCATATTGGAAGCTCAGGAGCAGCAGCATTTTCTAAACCATTCAGCAAGTAACAGCAGCAGAACATCCCAGTTTGGGAGCTTGGGCTAGAGGCAATGATACACATTCAACTCTAACAATGTTTGGGACATCTGGATGTACTCTTTTACATCTGGACTAACGACGGCAGCAGCAGCACAGCAAAAAGGCGCAGTAGAGCAGTAGTATTAGCTAGGAGCAGCTCAAGCCTCTAGATGTTGAGGCATGATCTATGGGAGGATGCCCCCTCCCTAAGGGGTTCAAACATGCCAAGGGATAACCCCCTAAGGCTAGGTCAAAAAACATCTAAGATAGTAAACATCCCCTCAAGAGAAATCACAGAGGACTAATGGCAGAAGCAGTTACAATAATCCATAACTCTATACAACATCCTATCAGGTACATCAGGTAACACTAGCATGTACATCAGACACATCAGTTCTATGATGATTCATCTTGTCACACAAGCAAACTGGACAGGTAACACTAGCAGGTATAGCAGGTACAGGAGCCTTTCATAATCACAGAAGGTTGCAGCAGTCCTAGATTATATGGCTCACACTTCATCTCCCTCGGAACCTCGCCACTTCTAAACTCTCACTGGGGACCCAGTCACCCTCAACTAAGCCTCACAATATGCCCCCGCTAGTTATTACCTCCACTCGCAATAAAATTAGTGGCCTAAACACACAACTCACATGGCAACACTCATATAAGTGGGTCACACAACTCAGTTCAACAAGCCACAATGCAAATAGCAAATAGAAGAGGATATATCAGCAAATCAGTATTAATCAAATGTGAGACAAGGATTGCCTCCATCCTTGGAGACTGAACAAAAAATCAAGGATTGCCTCCATCCTTGGAGACAGAATAACAAAATCAAGGATTGCCTCCATCCTTGGAGACAGATAATATAAACAAGGATTGCCTCCATCTTGGAGACCGTACACCTGAGCATAGTGAACCCACAAATGAAATCAAGGATTGCCTCCATCTTTTCAGATATTGCTGTGACCCTGTGGAATATACACTTTGAACCTGCAACATACTCATCAAGGAGATTTAAAAGTACAATACACAGAGCTTTTAGAAATTCGAATTATCTAAACTTAGTGTTTGTTTGAGAAGCTCTCAACCTAGGGTTGCAGCCGCCTAGGGGGGGGGGGGGGGGGGGAGATGCCCCTTCCTCCTCCCCCCGGGCTCTCTCTCTCTCTCTCTCTCTCTCTTCTCTATTTCGGTGACCCTAATATCAGAACTCAAATGGGTTTTGTTCTGGTTCTTGTGCGAGTATCATCTCTACAACTATATGGTCGTTGTACGTCCTCACCGGAGGAGGGTCTTCCATTTTCAGACTCATAGGGGTTCGTCCCCCATCCATATACCACAAAATGGTCACTTCGTCTTCACCAGAGGGGGGTCTTCCCATCTCATAGGGGTTCGTTCCCCCATTATTTTGTGATTCGTTCAACAACAAACAACATCAAAAGGGGATCTGAGGCAAGTCCAGAAATCCTTAATCGAAATACTTGGATCGTGTTACAAGTTCAGATCGGTGAGGCGAGCTTCTCCTCACAAACCGTCTGTCTGCATAATAGAGATTACCCATCTGGGATCCTTGGTCTTCACTAAATCAACTCAAGTGGGGCGTCTTCTTCGAATGAAGGCTCAGACAAACATCAACCCAACAACTGTTCGCTCAAAAGGGGATCTGAGGAATTTTCTGGGTTTCAACCCGAGTCCCTGCAGTCTGGTCATCAACACTCGTCGGCACTGTGGATAGTGACGGTGATGAGGTTCTAGTCCGGTCTGTGAACGAACCACAAGGGGTCAGATCCAGTAAAGGTCTTCTCAAATGGCGATCTGGGCAATATTCTTCCACACGGAGACAGGTCCGTTATTGGCTAACTAGGTCTGTTATTTTCAATTCACTCCATCAAACCAACAATTAGTGACCTTGGAGAGCATCGAAACTCCATTTGGTGCTTCTGGAAATTGTGTAAACTCAGATCTGGTCGTCTCATTAACCACTGGATATTGATAATTATTTGATGATTAACTGGTGACTCTAGTTAATTGTTGCTATTGCCTGGTGTTGCTATAATCTGGGTTCTAGTTCATAGCATCTGGTTGTAATCTGGTATGTTTCCAGATGTTGACAAGAACAAAATTGGGCAGTTGACTGAATTTGCTCTCAAAATCCTTACAATCTCATTTTAGGATCTACGATATAGCTTCTGGTTGTGCATCTGTGTTCTAGTTGGCCCGTGTAATGGATTTCCAGTCAGTGCACTGGTGGGCCCATTATAATGCAAACCTTGATGGACCATTTTATGCGTAAAGTTGGTCTATTTTAAGCTCACAGCTGTACCATGGCAGTTGTGCCTTGAGAATGGGTACTGTTATTTGGCCTCAAAATCCTTACAATTTCATTTTAGGATCTACGATATATCTTCTGATTGTGCATCTGTGTGCTAGTTCCCTTTGTTAGGTGTCATTGTTGTCACGGCATAAGGGGTAATTCCGTATTGGTTCTGGTTCTGCTAGTGTGCCATTGTTGAAGTTTTCGTAGTCCTATTATGATTCTGTTTGGAACAAGCTAAAGTTGCTAACGGCCATGGCTGATTTATATGTTGTTCACACAGCACTAGTTCTATTTTCTCCTGCTTGGTAGTAGTTGAGCATTTGGAGTTTGGTTGTGGCTGTTTACGGCGTTTGGTGGAGATTGACTTAGGTCCGATGGCGTGGTTTCTTTGGTTTGATGGGCCAAGTTTCTGCGGGTTGGGGTTCTCCGAAGGGCACGGAGTATACTCTAGGGCTGACTCTAGTCATGGTTCTACCTTAGCACGGTTCGGAGGTCTCATCCACCTCTGACCCAGAGTTCCATTTGCGAGTACTGCTGTCATTACAGGGGGCACTTTGTTCTATTTTCTCTTGCTTGGTTTGGTTGTGCATTTGGAGTCTGGTTGTGGCTGGTTTTCGGCGTTTGGTGGAGATTGACTTAGGTCCGAAGGCGTGGTTACTTTGGTTTGATGGGCCAAGTTTCTGCGGGCTGGGGTTCTCCGAAGGGCACGGAGTATACTCTAGGGCTGACTCTAGTCATGGTTCTACCATAGCACGGTTCGGAGGTCTCATCCACTTCTGACCCCGTATTCCTTTTGCGTGTACCATTACCATTACAGGAGGCACTCTTACGTTTACCGTGTGTGGGGATTTATGGATTAGGATAGCTGCACCGTTTGGGTGATTGTGTGTGTACAGAGCCCGACGGCGGAGATTGCCATAAGATGTGTTCTACATAGTGGTGACCTGGTTTTCTCTGATCCGGGGATTATTCCTTGGGGCTGGCTCTGTCTTTCATGATCTTTAGCTTGGTTGGGGAGCTCACCTACCCCTAGCCTATCCTTGTATTTGATTACACTGCGGGCGATTCTTTTACTTTCATGATCTTGCTCTATCTCTTATGGGTTATTATGACGACTGTGGAGATTGGACGAGGGTGTTTGCAGCTTCGGGTGGATTAGGCTTGTGTCCCATGAAGGGTTCTTTGGGGGGTTCCCTTGGGCTTTTGCCGGTGTTCCACTAGAGACTCATACCCTTGGCGCCGTGTTTCCTGTTGTTGTGACTACCTTAGTGGAGGTTTTGCGGATCTTAAGCATATGAGTTGATGTGTTCATCGTTCTTCGTATCTCCCTTACTTTGGGGAGGCATTTGACATTTTCACCACTTACATATGGTTCTTCCGCATTGCCCTTGCCCATATCCTTGATGCCTCTTTTCCTTTGGGATAGCTAGGCTAATGGGACGCGAGCACGGGCGAAAATCACATTTCATACATTTGGGCCTTCTTGGACCGACTACATGGTACCCAATTATGTGCATGTTTTGCTATTATCCTAGTCTTGCGGGTTGTGCATGACATTAAACAATTATCTGCTTCATTTATTGCTTTTGCTTATTTACACCTATGTTGGCGGGATGTGCCAGTAATTCTTATTTTCCCACCCCGGCGGGTTTTGTCGGGGACCACGCACTTTTCTTTTCTTTCTTTTTTCTTTCTTTATTTTCATTTTGTCCTTCCTGGGGTATGCCCCTTGTAGGCTGTACATTCGTTTAACCCCTTTTAATTTCAAGCTTATTTATCCAAAAAAAAAAAAAAAAAGAAAAAAAAAAGTACAATACAATGCATAACAATCAGGTTATATATCAATTCAATGCAGCAAGAGATTTTAAGACAAAAGAATTCCATCTTCTCCTATGTAGTTCAGTTTAAACAATATTCCACTCGGTTAAGAGACCATCAGCTTGAGATCCTTTGGGGAGATCCCCCAAGGACATCAACCTATGTCTTATGACAGAGTGGATCTTATGAACAACCACTGAATTAGGGCATGCAGCACTTTGAAAGTTGCGTCTATTTCTTTCAATCCAAATGTGATAACAGTAGTGGAAAAGATCAGTCTGATTAAAAGTGATTTAAGAGATTTGCCTTTGATTGTTGCTAGCATGTCAATCCAGTTAATCCAAGACCTAACAGACCAATGGACATTGATTTTAGCAAGAAGCTGGGTCCAAATTTGAGAGGTGTATGGACAATTGAAGAATAGATGATCATGACTCTCGCTACTGGGGCAGAAGCTGCAGCAGGAGATGGATTTTGTACCAAATAAGACCAATTTGTCTTCAGTGTAGAGCCTTTTTACTTGGTCTAATAGACAGGAGCCACCTCACCATATCTCTACCAAACTTGATAAAGTTCTGGTGAATGATACTTGGCTCAGGACTCATGTATCCTCGTCTGTCTTTTTCCCTACACCTGGGATTTCTGATCATTCACTAGCAATTGTCCATCTTGCTCCACCTCCAAAACCTGGCAGCAAGCCATTTAGGTTTTTTGATTTTTTAGCTGACCATCCCACCTTCCTATCTACTGTCCAGTAGGTCTGGAGGCAAATAATTATTGGTAATCCCATGTTTTGTGTCTCTGAGAAACTCAGAAGACTTCAAGTTGATCTTAAGAAACTAAATCACAAAGAATTCCGCTCTATCTCTGATAGAGTTTGCACTGTTAAGAATCAACTTGAACTTCTGCAGTTGAAGCTTGCGGCTGACCCTACTGACCCCAATGTTCAACAAGATGAAAATTTGGTATATAAGCAATTCCTCACTCTCTCAAGAGCTAAGGAGAGCTTGGCTAGACAAAAGTCTAGAATACAATGGCTTAAGCTTGGTGATCAGTGCACCTCTTACTTTTTCAAATCAGTTGGCAACAATAGGAATAGAAGAAAGATTACTAGTCTTGTCCTGGGGGATTCCACCACTACCCAAGACATGAATGTGATCAAGGACACTTTTGTCAACTTCTATACTAATTTGCTAGGGAAGCCTCATAGCACATCTTATGCTGGGTATGAGAGAATCAATCATCTCATCACCAAAAAGCTCTCTGATGCCCAAAGCATGACCGTGGTCCAGGATGTTACTAACACTGAAATCAAAGACATGTTCATGAGCCTTAATTCCCACAAGGCCCCTGGCCCTAATGGTTACAATGTAGGGTTCTTCAACAAAACCTGGACTATTGTGGGACATGAGATCTCAGCTGCTATTAGGAATTTCTTTAGGTTTGGCAAACTCTTGAGCAGAGCCAATGCCACCATCGTTGCTCTTGTTCCTAAAATCCTTAATCCTTCCAAGGTTGGTGACTTTAGGCCAATTTCTTGTTGCAATACCATTTATAAATGTATTGCCAAAATTTTGACCAAGAGTATTCAAAATGTTCTTCCCAACCTTATTGATACAGTTCAATCTGGATTTGTCAAAGGTAGGAGGATTGCAGATAATATCTTTCTTACCCAAGAGATCATGCAAGGGTATCATAAATCATCCTCTACCCCAAAATGTGCTTATGAAAGTAGATATTATGAAACTGTACTATTGATAAGCCCCCAATATTGTAGATAACCGGGGCTTATCTTGCTCATTTATCTCACACACGCACGCGATTTCGCGCCTTAAATGTTTGATTTGCGCGTAGTTGTGTTTTTGTTAAGTTTTTTTTTTTTTTGGTAAACATAGCTTGAAATAAAAAGAGAGGCAAAAGAATATACAGCCTACAAGGGGCATACCCCAGGAGGACAAAAGAAAAGAAAAGAAAAGAAAAGAAAAGAAAGTAAGCCAAGAGCTACAGAGCTATGGAAACTAAGCCAGGAGTTAACAAAGAACATATTACAACTAAAACAATATAACAAAATCACGAAGTACTTGGTATCCGCACGGTCAGAACCGTAGCAATCTGGGCAGCCAAACATCAAAATGGGCAGTATACAACATGGAGCATAGCGCAACCTGTTCCTACACAGCACGGTCAGTTCTTGGACTTGAACATCACCATCAGGAATCAACACGATCAAATGATAAACTTGAGAACACCACAAGGGGATGAGATGATCCTTGAGCAGCATCTATAACCAGCTGCAGCCAGACTGGACATGAACTACTAGCAGATTCGAACAACAGTTTTCTGTAAAATTAGACTACTTTAATGGGAGGACTTCCCCCTCCCCAAGGGAGTTCTATATTCCAAGGGACAGCCCCCCTGGATAAGCAAAATTAAGACTGCAGCTCCCTCAAGCACCACAGAATTTGTAAACTGGAATTTGAACTCTGGACTGCAATCTGCTGGATTTCGAACACTGGACATAACCTACTGCAGTTTGAAAATCTATCAACACTGGAAAGCACACAAGGGAAGGGCCTAAGAGAGCTCAACACAAGGGCAAGCACAGCGCCAAACTCAAACTGCACAGTAGAACTAGTGTAATATAATAATAGTGGCAGCAATAAGTCAATAGCAGCTGTTAAACAGTAGCATTAGCATAGCAGCAGTAGCATAACAGCTATAGCACAACCAACGCAGCTATAGCACAACCAACGCAGCAGTAGCAGTAGCACAGCAGTCTCATAACGCGTGAAAGACAATCATAACAACAGGCGAAACACGCGAATAAGTGCGTTTTAAGCGGCATTGGGAATCGTGCCAAGATATCAAGGGTCACGTGCCCCATGGCACGCCAACACCGGGCCTCACGAGCCACGAAATGACGATTCGGCCGAGGCCCGGGAATGCAAAAAATCACAAGTCACGCCGTTGGATTGAAAGCGTGCCGCAAGCTCACAAAGACTCCCGGTGGATTGAAAGCGTGCCGCTACTCACGGTCCTGTGCACTTACTTGCTCTGATCGTACATCAGATGTAATGTTATTGATTGCTTTTGTTGTGCTCTACTGATTGAGGGACTGCTGTGTTGCTGTTTCGAGCCTGGGCAGCGTCATTTTACAAACGAAATGCTGCCCAAATTTGTAGAAAATTTGCAGAAAAATTCCTAGGTTGAAAATCCCCCTGCATTGGGGATTGGGCCTATCCATGGGGGGCTGTCCCTTGGATTTTGTTCTCCCTTCGGGATGGGGATGTCCTCCCTTTGTGATTCATTTTAGCTACCTATTTTGGAGGGGGTTGTCCTCCAACTTTGTTACTTGTTCTTCTGTCTCCATTATTGCGAGAGTGTCATCTACTACATAAACCCTCATCACAGAGCCTCACAGGGGATCCTCCAAGTTCATCACTCCGGTTAAAGTTTATACCCCCTCTTTTTGGATGTGTTTTTTTTTTTTTTGGTAAATAAGCTTGAAATAGAAAAAAGGCTAACCGAATTTACAGCCTACAAGGGGCATACCCCAGGAGGAAAGAAAAGAAAAAAAAGGAAAGGAAAACAATTGGGAAAACTAACGCCAAATGGCTACAGAGATTGGGCAAGAAACTTAACAAGTGTTTCCTAACCATCTATGAAAGATGGGTAAGAAACACTCGGCAAAATGTAATATAAAAAAACTAAGTTGTTGCTGTTGGGTTCTCGTGACTTGAAATACATCCATTAGCACTTCATGCATCTGTCTTTGAGATGGGTGAACAGTATACCCTTGGACTGAAATGCTCCTCCTTTGGGACAGCTCCCCAAGGTAGGCTAAAACCCATCGCACTGGGTAACAAAAATTTGGGAAGCTCCCCATAAAGCAACTGAAATAAACTAGAAGCAACTGGATCTACAACTAGCAACAATAACATTCAGAATGAGCCTTGAGCCATGATAATAGCGTGCATAATGAGTACCGTGGTAGTAACATCCAGGATTAACAATCCATCAGTAGTTAACTCAACGGGAATAGCAAGTACATGAAAACCTCAGGCCCTTGGGCCCACATGCAGTCTACTTGGTTGATATATTCAACAACACCTTTTGGTCAAATTGGGTAGCCCACATCTTGCACGGTTCTCTATTGGAATACATATAGACGGTTACATTTGCAAGCTGTACCATTACAGCTATATACAATGTCTATTCCAGATTTTGTGGCTGATTTTTTCAAGATATGTAGCTTTCCTTGGGCTGTTTTTGTTACGGATCAATAGATTTAATTTACGGCTTTATGCTTATTAAACCTATCCCAGCGGGTTGTGCTGGACTTCGTATTTTCCCTTCCCGGCGGGTTGTGCCGGGAACACGCAATTTTTCTTTCTTTTCTTTGTTTTCATTTGTCCTCCCTAGGGTATGCCCCTTGTAGGCTGTACATTCGCTTAACCCCTTTTAATTTCAAGCTGGATTATCCACAAAAAAAAAAAAAAAAGTACATGAAAACCAATGAGATGTAAGTAATACCCACATCGGGCAGCAGTAGGCAAGCACATATCAAGCAGCAGTAGCAGTAAATGGGAGGGTACCGCCCTCCCGAAGGGGATCATACAAACTCCTAGGGACAGCCCCCCAAGGATAGGCTATCGCAAAGGGGAACAAACCCCATATTAAGTAACTAGTACCCGCCCATAATAGAGTGTAATGCAGCAACAACATGTTATGCAACAATGTATATCAGACCAAGTACATCAGACCATTGCACAAGCATTGCACGAGTAAACAGTAATCAGCAATGACAGCAATGTACAACAACAAAAATTGGGCAGCATAACGTTTGAAATATAAGCATCCCCAATGAGCAGTGAAGCTGGTCGGAACATATAAACAAGCATAACCAATCCAAACAACCAAAACAACATCCTAACTGCTGAATATGATAATGACACTAGCAGAATGAAATGCTACGGGTCAATAGTGATGGCAGAGGTAACGGTCCACTTTCATGGCATGCAAGTGTAACCCAAAGAAAGTCCCATCTGACATTGTCATAGGATTTCATAATGTCCACTTTCATGGCACATTTGGGAGTTGAGGTGGATTTGTGATAACCTTGCATAATTTCCTGTGTGAGGAAAATATTATCTGCAATTCTCCTGCCTTTAACAAATCCAGATTGGATTGGGTCAACAAGCATGGGGAGAACACTTTGGAGTCTCTTAGCCAATATCTTGGCAATGCACTTGTAGACAGTGTTGCAACAAGATATTGGCCTAAAGTCACCAACTTTGGTAGGGTTGGGTACTTTGGGAACAAGAGCCACAATGGTTGCATTAGCTCTATTCAATAATTTCCCCGATTTGAAAAAATTCCTAATTGCGGCAGTGACTTCATGCCCAACTATAGACCAGGCTTTCTAGAAAAACCTAGCATTATACCCATTAGGGCCAGGGGCCTTGTTGGGATTAAGGCTCATGACCACATATTTGATTTCTGTGTTAGTAACATCTTGAACCATACTTGCACTCTGGTCATTTGTGAGCCTCTTAGTAATGAGCTGGTTGATTCTATCATAACCAGCATAAGCAGAATTCTGTGGTTTACCAAGTAGGTTAGAAATTGCTTGTAGACAAGTTTTTCCTCCAACTGGATAGAAGAATTTGCAGGATCCAGTCCAAGGGAAGTCTGAAGGATCTCAAGTTGGTTCCTAGTACTGGCCACTCTATCAGAAATAGAACTATACTCCTTATAATTCAGCATTTTAAGTTCAATTTGTAGCCTTTTAAGTTTTTCAGTAAGACAAAACATAGGGTTCCCCATAATAACTTGTCTCCAAACCTTTTGAACTGTAGGTATGAAGGTGGGATGGTCCGCTATGAAGTCAAAAAACCTAAAAGGTCTTTTAGGTGGTTTAGGAGGGGGTGCAATATGTACAACAGCAGGTGAGTGGTCAGAAATCCCAGGAGTTGGGAAATAGGCAGAAGATGAAGTGTGAGTCTTCAGCCAACCATCATTAACCAAAACTCTATCAAGTTTGGTAGAGATGTGATTTGGGGAATCCTGCCTATTAGTCCAGGTAAAGAGGCACCCAGAGTACCTAAGGTCATCAACTTCACAGGAATAGAGGCATTGGTTAAAATCATCCATGTGGGGCCACAGACTAGACCCACCAAATTTTTCCTTGGGATCCCTAATGGCATTAAAGTCACCCATAATTACCCATGACTCATCATTCTTCAAGGTGCATAGATCCTTCCAGAGATCTACTCTGTCAGTATGGTCACTAGCACCATAGACAAAGGTAACCACAAAACCATGCCCCTCTAAAATGGACATCACTTCGCAGTGAACAAGTTGACTTGTCATGTGTATAACCTTCACATCTAAAATGTGAGGATTCCAACACACAAGGATTCTCCCAATGGGTGCATGGGTACATAGATCTGAATAGTTTTCCGGAGAGGCTATGGGGAACTTTGAAATCCCCGAAATAGGGTTTTGTAATGACCGTATACTGGGTTTGGGGTTATTGAGACCTCGTTGCTTCAAGCGAAACTCATGTGAGTCGACTGCTTTGTACCCTAGACCATCCGCCATTGATCCATCCCCCATAACTAGGTCACGAGGAACCAAGTCGAAGAGAGAAGAAGAATCGCCTAGAATCGCCTAATCGCCAGAGAAGATGCTGACGTCACTCATACTCAAAGAGTAGTTTTCCCTTGCTTTTACTTACTCTTAGATACTTGTCCTCTTTTTGGATGTTTCTCCTCCTTCTCAGAAGGTTTAGAAACATCTCATTATCTAGTTAAACTTAGTGTCAGTTTATTATCATCATGCTGTGTGTTATGCCCACCTTCTCGGCATTCCCTATCCCATGTAGCCTCTTGGCCTCCCCATCTTTCTTTTATTTTCCTTTTCTTTTGTCCTTCCTGGGGTATGCCCCTTGTAGGCTGTATATCCGGTTAGCCCCTTTTTCTATTTCAAGCTTTATTTACCGAAAAAAAAGACTCCCGGTGGAATCCGGGAGTAACCAAGCATACACGAGACCAAGGAACACCTCCCCGAGGGTCTCACAACTCGTTTTAGTGTTTTGAAGGAAGTTTGGAAACACAGTGATTGGCATGTTGTCCCAATTTCTTTTGAGCTTATGTAGCCACTTGGCCATTTTATATTTTGTTTTCTTTTATGTTTTTCTTTTCTTTCTTTTGTTCCTCCTGGGGTATGCCCCTTGTAGGCTGTACATTCGTTTAGCCCCTTTTATTTTCAAGCTGATTTACCCAAAAAAAAACAAAAAAAAAGGCATCATCAAACCAATAGTGGATCGATCCACTCAAGGCAAACATCATCAGTCCATTCTGGATCGATCCACTCAAGTAAAAAACATGATCAGAGCATTCTGGATCAATCCACTCCCAATAGTGGATCGATCTACTCCACTCCAAAAGTTCACCAGAGCATAGTGGATCGATCCACTCCCGTCCATATGACACCAGAGCATTCTGTAGTGGATCGATCCACATCGTCCGAAAAGCATTTTTTCAGCTACTTTTTGGACATTCTATTAATGGCAAGTTTTTGGTTGTTGTGAGAGCTTTATGGATATTAGGTAGAGAGAGAAATACGAAGACTATATGGCCTCTCTCCTCTCTCCTTCTTTCACTACTTACTCTTTCATTTTACTAGTTAATTTTTGCTCCTCCATTGGAGGACTTTGAAGCTCTCTCTCTCTAGTTTTTCCCATGTAAGTGATTGTCTTACATTAATTTCACGTTTATTAATCTTGTAGCTCTTGCTTAGACCTTCCTAGTAATCTAGTTAATTTGCATTTCCATCAAGTTTTTAGTGTTTGTGTTGTTCTAGTCATTTCCTTCCTAAACTCAAGTTAGTAAGTGTTGTTTGTGATTTTCTTATGGTTTAAAGTTGTATGTTAACTTAGGATCTTCTATAAAAATCAGTTTTTAATGTCATTTGTCATGTTCTTTATTTCCTTTATAAAAATAATCATGTTTTACTTAGTAATGATCGAGTAGTCGTTATAGGCTCGGTCATGGGGTGATTAGCACCCCGTGACTTAGGTTCATTCGCTCTCCTCGCCATAATGCAAACATCGTTTGTTGAACAAAGAGATAGGGACACACTGAAATCAATGAGATTAGGGATGGGAAGGGTTGAGAGCTTCTCTCTCTAGAATCTAGAGAGAGAATGCACTCCCCTCCCCTATCTCATATTTTTTCACAAAATCACCAAACAATCTGTTTGGTTCTATCATGGAGCAGATCTCATGGGGTCTCATCCACAAGGGTCTGGGTTATCCAGGTGATTCAGTCCCTACAACAAACACGCCACACCGGAGGTGTTCTATAGCAGTCCTCTCATCTTGCAAATGATGTGCCTCCTGTTTGATTCGAAGGTGTTCTACCCCCATAAGTATATTCAATCCAGTCATTCTCGCTAAGTGACTGAGAGTCCGGCGGTGGGGGCAATCTTCGTTTGGTCTGGTTTGATGAAAATTGTGGGGTGGATGTTTCTTCCGGTCGGGCTATCAGAGGTGTTCATAGCGCAGGATGGGTTCCTGCAGATTCATTACCAACAACCAACGCCAAGAAAAGCTTAGCAGATCGTGAGGTCAAGAGCTCCCAAGTCCGACATGGAAGTTATCGTGCAGGTTTGCAAACTGCAGATTCATGGGTTCTGGGTTATGCCCAATTCCCATTACCAACAACCAACGCCAAGAAAAGCTTCATACACGCAGGCACCTGAGATCCCCGGGGGTCCAACTTTCAATCTGGCCCTTCCTCTGCAGCTTGTTCCTTCCGTTAGGTGTCTCGATGTCACGGCGGTGGGGTAATACCGTAACTGGTCTCTGGCTGCTAAGGAGTGCTCAGTGAAGTTGGTCCCCATCCTCTCCCATGCCTCTGTGAGGAGCTCGTCTTGGATTCATCAAGATGGTCTCGTACCCGTCTGTGTGGAGCTCGTCCTTCACCCAGTGTAGATCTGGAAATCATGTGGAGAAGAGTGAGTGAGATTCACTCTCCTCCTATGCAAGTGGGCATTATTTTGTTCAAAAGTTAGGTCACAGCTGTAGCTTTACAGCAGAGTATTTCAATCGGTGACAGCTACTCCTAGTTGCACGTAAACATGGGATACCGTGTATTAAAGTTTCTCGCACAAGGTTCATTATGCTAATTTCCTTTGGGGAAAAAGCTGGGTTTACACGGTGATTAAAGTCCCACTTGGGGCGTTGGAATTTCAAAACCTGGCCTTGTGCCATTATTCAAGTGGGACCAACCAACTTCCGCAGTCTATGCGTTCCAAACCTATAAAGTCGTTCAACTTTCAAGCTGCTGTCCCAATCGGTGACAGCTGTACCTTATAATCTCACCATGTGGGCTCAAATTTTGTTTACTTTAATTCGGATTTTATGGGCTGATATGCCACATTTTATTAGATACTGCTTTATGCTAATTTACCTATCTCAGCGGGTTGTGCTGGTCCTTCTATTTTCCCACCCCGGCGGGTTGTGCTGGGGAACACGCACTTTTTTTTTCCTTTTCTTTATTTTCATTTTGTCCTCCCTGGGGTATGCCCCTTGTAGGCTGTACATTCGCTTAACCCCTTTTAATTTCAAGCTGAATTACCCAAAAAAAAAAAACAAAGAGATAGGATATATTTTACGTACCAAAGCTTGGGTTTGTTAATCTCTTTGATCACACGTAGCCAAGGGTTTATCTACTTGGCACGTGTGATGCTTAGGGCGATGTCAATTCGGCCGTTTGCCAAATGAACCAAAAATCCTAATCTTTGATAAACACCATTTCTAGTTGAATGAGTTTAAATTCAAAACCATCCGTTCGGGAATGTTTAACGATATCCCCGAGCCGGTCATTTTAGCGGAGAGTGAATCGACCTAAGTCATGGGTGTTGTGAACCCCTTGACTTAGCCTTGTTTTAATTAGTCTTTTTAATTTCGCGTCATTCACGGAGTTAAGTGAATTCCACCCCCAAACTACAAAGCCAAGTTTGTCGCTTTAAGGCTAAACCATCATTCGCGAATCAATCATCACGCATTCGGTCTCTATGGAATCGACCCAGACTTACCGGTATCATGCTACCGCCGACCTAAACCCTACGCTTGGGGAAATCATATTGGAATACAATCCAAGGGCGCAAGCATTTTTGGCACCGTTGCCGGGGACCCAATGGTTCGCTCCCGCGTGAGTTTGCCTCGCGCCACGCCATTATAAGTATCCCATTTCATTAGTACATATCGCTTAGTTTAATTTTGTTCAACTAGTATAGTTCTAAGAGCGGATACCTCTAACCAAACAGTTGATTGTTTAAATTGAGGTTTAACGAAGCTCGAGGAAGTGTCTTAGTCTTTAATTCTTGTCATATATATAACGCGGCGGCGGAATAGCCCCTCGGAACTGATTGTGGTGAGGCAGTGGTATAACCCCTCCAGTCTGCTGCTGTTGGTGTATGCAAGTCTACGTTAGAGATCGTCATCGTAGAATCATTGATTTTGATAATCCATTTGCCGACATGGACGAGCGTGAGCAACCACCACCATAGCCACCACAAGAGCAGTCCATGCGACAGTATCTTAACCCCACGCGCCACGTACCACCATCACCCATCGTTCATCCCACACCCACTGCCAATCATGTTGTTTACACGATTAAGCCCAACACAATTTCCATGTTGCCAGTTTTTTATGGAATGAAATCTCAATGCCCTTACGATCACGTGAGGGACTTTTTGGATCTTGTGAACACGCTTGTGACTGTAGAAGCTGAGCTTGAGTCCGCACGCATGAAATTATTTCCTTTTTCTCTTAAGGACCAAGCCCAAACATGGATTTCAACTCTAAAACCGCTTTCCATCACTTCATGGGAAGAAATGCATGATGAATTTCTTAAAAAGTACTACCCTGTGCATAAAACTGTGGAGATGAAAAAGCGTGTCTCCAACTTTGCTGAAAAACCAAATGAACCATTTTTCGCTGTTTGGGAGAGATTTAAAAATCTTTTAACTACTGTCCCACATCATGGTTTTTCGGGCATTTCACAAGGCACTCAGCAATTCATTGATACCATGTGCAATGGTGAATTTTTAGCAAATAATCCTCAGGGGTGTTATGATTTTTTTTTTGGATAAATAAGCTTGAAATAAAAAGAGGGCAAACCGAATTTACAGCCTACAAGGGGCATACCCCAGGAGGACAAAGAAAGAAAAGAAAACAAAAGAAAGTAAATGAGCTTACGCTAACTGGCTACAAGGAGCTACTAGTAAATAGCCTGAATGTTTTTTTTTTTTTGGGTAATAAAGCTTGAAATAGAAAAAGAGGCAACCGGATGTACAGCCTACAAGGGACATACCCCAAGAGGACAAAAGAAAGAAAAGAAAAAGAAAGAAAAAACAAAAGGTGCGATTCCGGCATAACCGGAATGAGATAAAATGGGGAAGGCCAAGCTTGGCAACATGGGAAAACCTAAAAAGGGATATAACATGAATCTAAAGTAAAGAAAAGCTTGTAGACCATCTAGGCCGAGAGACAATCCAAAAGTATCAAAGTGATCTTCTTAGTAACTCAAACATGAGAACAACAATACACGGTATATTCTTGACCAACAGCATGAAGAGAGTAGTATGACAAGCAGCACTGAATAATCCTCCTGATGCAACCACAACAACATTGGACTTGGAGTTGAATGCAACAAACTGCAGCAAGGGGACTGAGAATGGCCATGCAGCAAACTGCAACTGCAACTGCAAACTGCTGCAGCAACAGATGCAAACTGGATCTGCGGTAGTCTTGATCTTCAAACATACTCGACAATGATCTTAATCAACAGCTCCAAGGGACAACCCCCCAAGGATAGGTCAAAATCGGATAAATTTGGGCAGCATAACGACTGTTTTTTACAATCTCAGAAAATTAGACGTCTGCCCAGAATTGGCAGCCCATAAACACAGATGGCATCAAACATATGTCAGCTATGCCCAATTTATGGCAGTCCACACATAATGACTTTGGGACACCGTAGCGCGTGTAACACTAGCAGTTATGCAAGACAATAAAACATATGAAGACCTAGCTTTGTAACAGTAGAAGTGTAACACCAGCAGATCAACAAAGAGTTCTGCAGCTCTCGGGAAGCAGCAGAAACAGCATAACTCAAACCGATTGCAGATTGGTAACTAAACACATCAGATGGCATCAAACAGAATGTGACACTAAACAAGTTCCCAGGTCATTATGGTGCTCACCACCTGCACACCCTCACATACTGACCTCCCACTCTCTTTTTTCGATTGATCTGGGAATTAGGGCTGAACCTCTCTGAACAATTATGCTTAGAGGTACAATTCTCACAGGATTCCACATTTAAGTAAAACATTCAAAGTAGATCACACATATTACTTCATGTTGTGAAGGTTATCAATGGGGATTTCGGTTCCCAAATCCCATGATCCACTGATGGTGTTCACAAAGGTTCACAAATCATGATACTTCCCACTTTGTGTGGGAGTTTTCAACGCTGGTGTTCATCAAGATGAAGCATTTTCCTTGTGCTCATCACGTTCAAGATGGAGTTCAAGTTTTCCAAATATAGCGCCAATCAATGCAAAAACACATGGGGCATCAAGGCCAGTCCTGTGCTTTTCTACCGAGATACCAATGTGGGAAGGTACACAGAAAATGGGTTTTACCCAACACAGAAGGTTCTATGTTTCATGAGGTTGCAAAGGGTTCTGAGTTTCATCGGTCAAAACTCCTCTGATCTTCCGAAGAGCATCGCTCGGGTGCTATACAGTTTGGGTTTCGGGTTCAAACAACTTGTTCTTCCTCTACGTTCCGGTTCTCGTCCGTTAGGTGTCGAGATGTCACGACGGAAGGGGTAATACCACATGGGTTCCTGGTTCAGTACAAGTGGAGCTCAAGCCGTTGAAAATCTGTCATCCTCCTGTTGTGTGGTTGAATGGGTGTTCTTAGGTGTTCTGCAGAGTTAAAACTAACGAAAAATGGGAACTTGGTCCATTTTTTCAGGTACGGGCCGTGTAAAATCTGGAATTTCTAGGTTGAATTCCATGAAATTCTGGGTTGGTGTTCAAGATCAGTGGCGTTCCAGCAAAGAAGAAACAGTTGGGCCCACGCAGTGAATAACACGCACTGGGTTCATGCGTGTGGAGTTGCTATTGCTATTATCAATATGGCAGAGACTAGTCAATCGGGCTAGTCTTGGAAAATGGGGGACCTTTGGTCCTTTGTTGGACCTTACACGCAAAGCACGGCTGTATAATCTGTAAAGGGTTATGCCTTATTCAAATTGGTGGTCCCAATGGCAGAGTCCACTTGGGGAAATTTTCAGGGGTAGTGGGCCCATGAGCCTTGATACACACAATGGTCTATTCACCGAATAAGGCTTCACTTTGTTTGGTGGATTTAACACAAGTGGGCGTACTGATGTTTGTGTGATGCAGCGGTCCGTCCCAACCTATCACGGTCTATTCAACGTTTCAAAGCTGTCCCTTTTGGTGACAGCTGTACCTCAAGCTTCTTGAGAAAACTAGTGGGTCGAATATCACACTCCATGTTGTGGGACCCAAATTTTGTATACATTTCTTCACAGCAATTTAATATGATTTTGTACTGCATTATGCTTATTTACCTATCCCAGCGGGCTGTGCTGGTCATCCTATTTTCCCACCCCGGCGGGTTGTGCCGGGGACCACGCAATTTTTCTTTCTTTTCTTTATTTTCGTTTGTCCTCCCTGGGGTATGCCCCTTGTAGGCTGTACATTCGCTTAACCCCTTTTAATTTCAAGCTGAATTACCCAAAAAAAAAAAAACACTTCAAGACTATCCAAGTTAAAGAACCAGAGTTTAAGATATATACCCAACTAATATAAGTAGCAACATACCCCAACTAATATGGGGGAGTGCTATTTTGTGAATGGAGTGACCCTTTTTCAAGAACCTGCAATCACACACTGCCCAACTAGGCCATGAGCACTGAAACCATTGTACAAATCTGATCAATCTTGGCAACCTGTCACTTTGAAATCAATTAGAACCTGAAAGCAATATTGGAAGTAACACTACTAAGCTAGAACAACACTTTAATCAAAATAATCAAAGATTATATGAACCAATGAGTGTAATGCAGAATTATTAGGTGCCACAATCTACATTAAGTAGAGTTAGCAGGTAAGCTCCATAAATCCAAAAGGGCTTGTGATCCACTGGGGATCTTAGGGAGGGACAACAACCTGCTCCTAATGTCTAAACAAATTCTGTCCACAACAGTTTGAGTTGTATCCTGCAAGTTTTGAAATTTCCTAGTGTTCCTCTCTATCCAAACATGGTAGAGAGTAACAGTAAAGGAAAGTTTAGCAAGAGTACTTCTAAGACCTTTCCCTCTGAAATTGGAAAGTTGAGAGACAAGGCTAGAGAGAGTTTGTGGTTGCTGCCAGAAAAGATTAGATCTCAGACACACAGCGTCCCAGACATGTTTGGTGAAAGGGCAGTTAAAGAAAAGATGATCATGATTCTCCTCATCAGAGCAAAAGCTACAACAAGAGGAATCAATAACACCAAAGAGAACTAACCTATCACCAGTGGATAGTCTGTTTTGAATGGCAATCCAACTAATAAGACTACACTTGGGGATATGCGATGGGAACTAGACAATGTGGTTCCAATCAATAATAGGGAAGCGTGTCCTAAGTTGATCCCACAATGATGAAATGGTGAAGACTCCACTTAGATTCAGAGTCCATTTGCAAGTATCAACTTGAGGTTGAGATGAGTTATATCCATGAAACGGGGGTAAAGCACTCCTAATCTCATTTAACTCCCAAGTCTGAGTGATGGGGAATCTCCACTGATAATCAGTACTCAGTATGGCAGACACTGTGGCATCTTCAGGAATACCCGAATCATAAATGATACGAGTACCATATTTTTGCACTAATGGACCAAGTGGGTGCCAGTTGTCATACCAAAGGGAGGTGGTAGCCCCATCCCCAATATGATGCTTGATGTATAATTGAACAATAGGGCGAAGTTGCAACAACTTTCTCCAAGTCCATGAGGGACTGCTAGGAATTTTAACTTTCCAAAAACTCCTCCCTTTAAGTAAATAAGATTTCACCCATTGGCACCACATAGACTGTTCACCCCCTGAAACCAGGAACCAGATATGTTTAGACATGGCCGCCTTGTCTCTTAAGATCAACCCAGTCCAGAAGAAGGATCTCAAAATAGACTCAACTTCCTTAATAACTTTCTTCGGAAGTATGAAAATGGAAGCCCAATACGTCTGCATAGAAAATAGCACAGATTTTACCAATTGAACTCTCCCAGCATAGGACAAGTACTTGTTAGTCCAAGATTTGGTGCGCTTTGTGATCTTGTCTATGAGAACCTTGCAATCACAGTACTTGAGTTTAGTGGAAATGAGTGGTACACCAAGATATTTGACAGGGAGGGATCCTTCCTGAAAACCAAGAAACTCAAGGATAGCAGCCTTGATTGTAGAAGGGACACCAGAGAAGAATATGTTACTTTTACCAGGACTGGGGGACAGTCCAGAGAGTGTCTCAAACTCAATAAGAGCATCTTGGATGCACTGAATAGAGCTAATCTCCCCTTTGCAGAAGATCATAAGATCATCTGCAAAGCAAAGATTAATAATCTTTGTTTTTTCACACCTCCAATGGAAATGGAAATTAGAGTTTTTTTTGGGTAATTCAGCTTGAAATTAAAAGGGGTTAAGCGAATGTACAGCCTACAAGGGGCATACCCCAGGGAGGACAAAATAAAAAGAAAAAAAATGAAAAATTGCATACTCCCCGGCACAACCCGCCGGGGTGGGAAAATAGGAGGTCCAGCACAACCCGCTAGATAGGTATAGTAAGCATATAAGTAGCCAAAAATCCAAAATCAAGTGTACACAATTTCACGTTAACCATTAGTGGGCCCATGGAGGACCAAATTTCTTGGTGTTGAACACCATTTCTTGCGTAAAATATCAATGGGGTGGGCCCGAAAAGGACCCTTGTCGGCAGTAGAAAGCTTGTGGTATGTATTCCCATGTGAAAACCCACTTTAGCAAAATCTGCTCGTGGTGGACCCCAATGGGCAATAGGACATCACGTGAATTTGAAATTTGCACCGGATAGAGAAGCTGTCATCACTCTTTCAGCTTTGACCATTATGCCAACAACACTTTTGTAACCTTGACTGTAAATTTGTGGGCCCAAGCCTCATTATCCGACTGAACCAAGAGGTACAGCTGTCTAACGCCAGATTTAAAAATCTCAATTTTCCATCGAAAACTGTGGCCAAGTGCGGTACAACTAGGAATAAGGAGCCAAAATTGATCCCCCTTTTACGAGAACCCAAGTGGGTCCATGAGCTGTTATCGAGTAAAAACCAAGAAATTTTGAGAGTTGGGCCGAAAAGCTAAGTCCCACACGCAGGGGAGAGAGTGAATCCCACTCTCTCCTTCTCAAATCGATTACCAGGAATCCTGGAAAAGGAACAAACTCGAACCAAACACCAAGACCAAATCTAGACAGACGTATAGGAGATTTGAGGAACTACATCACTAAGCACACCTTAGCACCAGAACCGATTGAGGTATTACCCCACCGCCGTGACACCTAACGACACTTAACGGAGGGAACTGAGCGCAGAGGAAGAGCTAGTTTCAGACTCCGGGATCTCAAGAACATCTGTGAGAATCTTTTCTTAGTGTTGGCAGTGATTGTTGCCCCCCATCACCATACGGAGTGATGACTTGCTGTACGGACCTGAATCAGTTGGAGCTAAATGCCCAACGCGAACCGGATCCCCCTGTGAAAGATGCTTAGACCGTAGCCATTTATGTGTGGAGTAAAACTCCATAGCCTCTTGCTGTGGTATATGATGAGATGAGACAGATGGGAAGGGAACCCAATATTTGCTCCATGGTAGTAGAACCAAACGCCTCTATGGACAGAGCCCATCAGATTTGCCGTGATAGATAGTGAAATCGAGCCAGATGGGGAAAGGATAACCCGAGATTTGCTCTGCGAGAGAACCAAACAGAATATTCGGTGATTTTTGTGGAAAAATTATGATAGGGGAAGAAGGGGAGTGCATTCTCTCTCTAGGTTCTAGAGAGAGAAGCTCTCAACCCTTTTCGTTGGGATAGTGAGAACTTCCATGACAATAACAAAAAGGTATGAGGACAAGGGGTCACCTTGCCTCAGACCTTTTTTGCCAGAGATGGAACCAGTGGGCTCCCCATTAATGCTTAGAGAGTAATTGGCAATAGTAACACAAGACTTAATCCACTGGATCATCTGAGGGTGGAAGTTCATGGACTCAAGGGTATCCCATAAGAAGTCCCACCTCACATTGTCGTAAGCTTTCATAATGTCAACTTTTAATGCACACCTAGGTGAGGAAGAATGCTTATGATAGTCTCTCATGATTTCCTGGGTAAGGAAAATGTTATCAGATATCCTTCTACCCTGTACAAATCCAGATTGTACAGGGTCAATGATATGGGGGAGGGCAGCTTGGATTCTCTTGGAGATGATTTTGGCAATGCACTTGTAAATGGTGTTACAACAAGAAATGGGCCTATAGTCCCCCACTTTGGTAGGATTGGGGACTTTAGGAACAAGTGCCACACTGGTGGAGTTGGCTCTAGTTAGGAGCTTGCCAGATCTGAAAAAATTCCTAATAGCTGAAGTCACATCATGTCCCACAATAGACCAGGATTTCTGGAAGAAACCAGCATTATAGCCATCTGGACCAGGGGCTTTGTTGGGGTTAAGTGACATAAAAGTTTCCTTAATCTCAGCATTAGAAACCTCAGTAATCATAGAATTCCTTTGGGCCTCGGAAAGTTTGTAACTAACAAGTTGATTGATCCTAGTCCCATCAGCATAGTGAGTGGAGTGCGGGGTGCCCAACAATTGAGTGTAAAACTCAATAAAGGTAGATTTGATCACATCAGGATCACGTGTGAGATTATTATCATCAAGGATCAGGCTAGTAATTCTACCTCTGTTCCTATTGTGGGAAATGGATTTAAAAAAATAAGAAGTGCATTGGTCTCCAAGCTTTAGCCATTGGATTCTGGACTTTTGCTTGGCTAGACTCTCCTCGGCTCTAGCCAACATCATATACTGCCTACATAGATTCCTTTCTTGGATTTGGTTGGTGAAGTTGTCAGGATCAACCCCCAGATCCTGTTGCACAACATCCAGCTGCAGCTTGGCAGCAAGGGTCCTGTTGGAAATATCACTATACTCTTTGGTATTAAGTTTTTTAAGCTCCTTTTGGAGCAGTCTGAGTTTTTCACTAGTGACATACATAGGATTTCCAATGACAACTTTTCTCCATACCTGCTGCACAATGGATAGAAATTTTGGATGCTCAGCAAGGAAGTTGAAAAACTTGAAGGGTTTGTTGGATCTCCCAGAGATAGGATTCAGATACACCACAGCAGGGGAGTGGTCAGAAACTCCCGGGGTTTGGAAATGAACATTAGACCTAACAAAAGTTTTAATCCATTGTTCATTAACCAAAACCCTGTCAATTTTGGTAGATACAACATGGGGGGGATCCTGTTTGTTTGACCAGGTAAAATGACAACCAGAGTACTTGAGATCCTCAAGCTCATTGTGCTCAATACACTTACCAAAGCTATCCATATGAGGTGGCCAATGATAATCACCTCCCACTTTGTCAGTGGGATATCTCAAAGCATTAAAGTCTCCTAAAACAACCCAAGGCCCAGGGTTATTCCAAGAGTTCAGATCTTGCCATAAATCATTTCTCTCACTGTATAAGTTGGAGCCATATACAAAAGTGGCAGCAAACTGAATGTTGCCAGAGATAGTTTGGACATGACAGTGGATAGCTTGGTTGGATTGACCCAGAACATTAACATTAACAGCAGCTGGATATCCTCCAGAAGCAGTTAGGAGCTGATCCATCCAACCCAGTCATTCAAACCAAGGAGAGGGGAATATATAAACGGTATGTTGTTATGGTTAGAGCTGAGGAAAGTCTAGCTAAACAAAAGTCTAGAATTCAGTGGCTCAGACTTGGGGATCAGTGTACATCCTTCTTTTTTAAGTCCATTAACAACACTAGAAACAGGAGTAAGATCACTACACTGACCCTTAGTGATTCTACTGTTACACATGAGCCCAAGGAGATCAAGGAGGCTTTTGTTAACTTCTATACAAACCTCCTGGGTACTCCTCATGTCTCCCCTTACTTTGGGGCTGCTAGGGTTGAGCAGCTCATCACCAATAAATTGAGTTCTGATCAGAGTTTTGCCATGATACAAGAAGTAACTGACATTGAAATTGGGGACACTTTTATGTTCCTTCATCCCCATAAAGCTCCTGGGCCTGATGGCTACAATGCTGCCTTCTTCCAGAAGGCTTGGCCTGTAGTTGGACATGATGTCATAGCAGCCATTAAAAACTTCTTTAGATCTGGTAAGCTTTTGAGGAAAAGTCAATTCAACAATTGTTGCTCTGGTACCTAAAGTGCCTAACCCATCCAAAGTTGGAGATTTTTTTTTTGGGTAAATAAGCTTGAAATAAAAAAGGGGCTAACCGGATTTACAGCCTACAAGGGGCATACCCCAGGAGGACAAAATAAAATAAAAGAAAGGAAAAATAGAGAACAAAACTAACCGCAAGCCTAGAGAAAAGCTCAGGGTTGAGAGCTTCTCTCTCTACCCAGAGAGAGAATGCACTCCCCATGAATTCCTACCCAAATTTTTTCATCCACGTCCTAAATCGTTCAGGTTTTAGGATGACTCTATCTTCATCTTGTGATTCTCGAGCAACAAAAGGGGATTTGAGCCCTACCAGCAAACCCAAAATCCAAAAGGGGATCTGAAAGTTGGGTCTTCAACTGTTCGATAGTTACAACATATACTAACTGGGGATCGAAAAGGTGCGAATGGGGCTGGGCCATAATCAGAGGCTGGACCAAACCCACTCATCATCTTCTTCAAGTTCACCCGAAATTTCACGCTTATTCAACTCGGATCTGGTTGCGTTATGGGTTCAACTCAGCTACTAGGTTCATACCGAAGGTCAGGTGGGTTTTGGGGGTCCATGTGGCTTCTCTACCCCGACTAAAGATCCCATCCAAGATCTCTTTCTACCCAACTCAGAACCCAATCAGAACAATTAATCGGTTCAGGTACTTCAACAGAGGGCTTCGTTTGTTAATCACTCTACCTCACGGGATTCAGTTCCTAAAGCTCACATGGGTCTGGTGTTTTCCGAGTTGGTTCCAGATCCATTTCCAAATGGATCAATGTTTCGCTCCAAGGGGTTCAATCGTACCCTGTTATCTGATGTTCTCAACATCGTCACAACCAAACGGTCAGCGAGCAAGCTCGCTCAATCCATGGTGACTGTCGCAAAACCGACTGGTTAACCCAGATCTGGCCCTTATGTAACTACTGTGGAATCTTCAGGTAACTTCTAATCAGTTGATTTTGGAGAAATTTGGGTTCCTAGTTGATATTAACTGTAGTAATCTGGGTCCTAGTTGTGCAAGTTCTTGTTCGTATATCTGGTCCATAGTTGTAAATCTGGGTTCTATTAGCAGATTGGTCATTCCGGGACTGGTTCTTTCATGAATAGTCTTGATATTTTATATACTGTACATCTGAGTACATTCCATGTACTGGGCTGGAATTGCTAGTGAAATTTCTGATGTTGTTATACATCGACTGATAAGTCAGGAAGAAGAAGAACTGGTGGACCCCACTTTGTGTAATCGGTGTAAAGGGTCTGTTGCCCAAACTTTGTCAATTTGGGCAGTGAACATATACAAGGAGTTGTCCCACAATTTTGCTGCAAACAACACATGGTAGTGCAAATACACTTAGTTGCTTCTGCATTCCAGTACTTTGTTCTAGCTTCTGAGCTCATGATTGAGGTCACCTTTTATGGGGTGGGTCATCCTCTATCACATAGGGTTCTTTTGAAGGAATATACACAAACGCTACAGATTGGGGTTTCAGTCCTAGTACTGCTGCTGACTTCCTCGCGTATCAGTTCTCTCCCATTATGTGTCGTTGGTGGCACGATGGAGGAGGTAATACCACTTCGGCTCCTGGCGCATAGGTGAGTCTATAGCAGTATGGCAACTGAGCTTCGTTTCCTGTGCATTTGAACATAGTCCTCTGAAAGTTCTAAATCAGAGAGTTATTTCTGTTAGGGATTAACTTCGGGATATTTGATCTATTTTCTCCTGCTTGGTTATGGTTGCGCATTTGGAATTGGGTTGTGGCTGATTTGCTCTAGGGCATTCGGCGTTTGGTGGAGATTGACTTCGGTCCGAGGGCGTAGTTACTTTGGTTGATGGGCCAAGTTCTGCGGGCTAGAGTTCTCTGAGGGGGACGGAGTTTACTCTAGGGCTGGCCCTAGTCATGGTTCTGTCTTAGCACGGTTTGGAGGTCTCATCCACCTCTGACCCCGAGTTCCATTTGCGTTGTACTATTTTCATTACAGGGGGCACTTTTGGATTTATTCCATTATCACATTTTATGGTTCTATTTTCTCCTGCTTGGTGGTGGTTGTGCGATTGAAGTTTGGTTGTGGCTGTTTTCGGCGTTTGGTGGATATTGACTTAGGTCCGAAGGCGTGGTTACTTTGGAGTGATGAACCAAGTTTCCGTGGGCTGGGGTTCTCTGAAGGGGACGGAGTTTACTCTAGGGCTGACCCTAGTCATGGTTCTACCTTAGCACGGTTCAGAGGTCTCATCCACCTCCGACCCCGAGCTCCTTCTGCGTGTACTACCTTCATTAGAGGGGGCACTGTTACATTTACCGGGTGTGGGTTACTTGGATTAGGATAGTTGCACCGTTTGGTTGATTGTGTATGTTCAGAGCCCGATGGCGGAGATTACCATTAGATGTGTTCTACATAGAGGTGACTTGGTTTTCTCTGATCCGAGGTTTATTCCTTGGGGCTGGCTCTGTCAATCATGATCTTCAGCTTGGTTGGGGAACTCACCTACCTTTAGCCCTATCCTTGATATTATGATGCACCGCGGGTTATCTTTTTATTTTTATGATCTTGCTCTATCTCTCTGGGGTGATTGCGACGACTGTGGTACTTGGATGAGGGTGTTTTCAGTTTCGGGTGGACTCATACTCTTGGCACTGAGTTTTTGTTGTTGTTACTACCGTTGTGGAGGTTAGACAGATCTTGAGCATATGAGTACCTCCCTTACTTAGGTGAGCTATTTGACACTATCATCACTTGGTTATGTTCTTCCGCAAAGCCCATGCTCATGTCCTTGATGCCTCCCTTTCCTTTGGAATGGCTAGGCTAATGGGACGCGAACACGGGCTAATCACATTCCATACAGTGGTGCCTTTCAGGACTCACTACATGTTATTAATTTATATGCATGCTTTTCACGTTATCCTAGCCTTGTGGTTGTGCACGGCATTACGCTTACTACATTATTGCATTTTTGCTTATTTACACCTATGCTGGCGGGATGTGCCAGTACTACTCATTTTCCCACCCTGGCGGGTTGTGCCTGGGACCACGCACTTTTTCTTTTCTTTTCATTTCTTTCTTTCTTTCTTTTCATTTTGTCCTCCCTGGGGTATGCCCCTTGTAGGCTGTACATTCGCTTAACCCCTTTTAATTTCAAGCTAATTTACCCAAAAAAAAAAATAGAGAACAATATAAAGATAGGAGACCTACGCCAACTGGCTACAAGTATCTAAGAGTAAGTAAATTGAATGTTTCCTAACCTTCTAAAATGATGATTAAGAAACATACAACAAAATGATTAAATTTGAGATTCAGCAACTGAAGCTTGACATGTAGATGATAGCAAAAGAGTCCATGAAGCTTGACATGTAGATGAAGATTTGACCCATGAGATCAGCAGACAATGATGCAGCAGTAGCAGTAATGAGTAACACAAACAGGTTTAAGCACAGGCTGCATGATGGTGAAGGTTGTAGCCTAACTGTTGGTGTAACATGCTAGAGTAGGGAGGAAAGGCCCCCTCCCAGAAGGGACTAATACATGCCATGGGACAGCCCCCCAAGGCTAGGCCAGAAAACTCAACATCGTGGATGCTGATCAGACACACAGCAGTCCAGATGATGCCAAACAACTCTAAGCATAGTCTAACATGAAGGTAAGTAACACAGATAAACAAGCAAGTATCTATAGCAACAGCCCTTGCTATAGTCTAACATGAAGGTTCAGGTGCAAGCAAGTAAATATGTAGGTTGCAACAGCCCTTGCAACCCACTTAAAGAGCATAAACTTTGTGCAAGTAAGCAAGCAAGTAACTATAGCAACAACCCTTGCTACAGTTTAACATGAAGGTTCAAGTGCATCAAGTAAGTATAGAATGTACCCGCAGCAGCAACTAATCTACTGCCAGCAACCAGCAACCATCGGGCAGCAGCACAATTGCATCAACAGCAAGCAAACTGCTGCAGCAAGCCCCAGCAGTAACTAGGATAACATAATCATATGACAATTTGCACAGTTCATTCACAATCTGGACAGTTGAATCTGGACAGTTCATCCACGATCTGGGCAGCAAAAATTCATAGATAATACACGATGTACATTCATGCTCAAACAGAATCTGGATAGTACCAGGTATGAGATAACCTGGACAACAATCCAGCAAAGTTGGAGATTTTAGACCAATATCTTGCTGTAACACTATATATAAATGCATTGCCAAGATATTGGCTAAAAGACTCCAACTTGCTCTTCCCTCTCTTATTGATCCAGTGCAATCTGGCTTTGTTAAGGGCAGGAGAATTGCAGACAACATATTCCTTACTCAGGAGCTCATGAGGGGATACCACACCTTTTCATCCACTCCAAGATGTGCACTAAAGGTTGATATCATGAAGGCCTATGACAATGTAAGATGGGACTTTCTCTGGGATATTCTTACCAGCATGAATTTTCAACCTAAAATGATTCAGTGGATCCAGGCTTGCGTGTCCACTGCGAGTTATAGTCTCAACATTAATGGTGAGCCCACAGGTCAAATACTAGGGAAAAGAGGCCTTCGCCAAGGGGATCCTCTCTCCTCCTACTTATTTGTCATAGTCATGGAGACATTGACTTGCATCTTGAAAGAGAAAGCTCACCTCCCTGATTTCCATTACCACTGGAGGTGTGAGCAAACCAAAATAATCAATCTTTGTTTTGCTGATGAGCTCATGATCTTCTGTAAAGGAGATCTGAGATCCATCAAGCATGTTAAAGATTCCCTGTAGATTCTAGAGAGAGAATGCACTCCCCTCTAACTCCTATCAAAATTTTTACACATTCACCAAACATCTGTTTGGTTATCTACGTTCTTCAAGAAATCAAATGGGGAATTTCGATTCCCATAACCAAGCAATCTGTTTGGTTCAGCAAATAGCTACTTTGGTGCTAGTTTTCTCCACCAAGTAATCAAAAGTGGGTCACACTTTGGGTGAAAAAGGTTATCATCAGATTGGAGAGCATCTCCAACATTGGAAGACCATGAAACTGGTAAACCCAGTTGATTGAAGCTCATATACGATGAACCATATACCAGCGAGCCTCACACAGGGGCATTTGAGATCGGAGGATCACTTACCAAACTGGCTCTTCCTATGCGACTTAGTTCCTCCCGTTAGGTGTCGTTGGTGTCACGGCGGTGGGGGTAATACCACACTGGGTTTCTGGTTGCTAAGGTATGCTCAGTTAAGTCGATTCTCATTTCTCTTATGCGTATGTTTGGTTTCTGGTCTTGGTGGATGGGTTAAACGGTTCATACTTGGAAATCTGTTGAAGAAAATCTAGTGCAAAAATCTGTTGAAGGCACAGGTGCAAAAATCAACAGCTCTATGACCCAGGTTCTGAGCGTTCAAAGATTGTTGATCCATTGCTAGACCGATGGGTACTAATGCGGGTTGGTACGCAGGTAACCCAATGGTTAGACTTAATTTGTGATTAATAATTTTTTATTTTCAGTTCTTATGGGTTATGAGCAGTTGGTTTAACTTGTTCCAAGTCTGGTCGTGCAAATCCTTTTCCAGAGACACCTAACTAGAAACTCAAATGAAGAAGAAGAGAGTTAGATCTACTCTCTCAGCTGCAAGTGGGTCTTATCTCTGGTCCAAAAGGTCGAAAAACAGCTGTAGGCTGTTGAAAAGTAGGGACCACAGTCCATTAGTCAAAGCAAAAATGCCTTTTGGAAAAGGCTCAGACTCGATTTTAAGCTGATATATTCTGCAAGGTGGGCCCGATGTGTTGATATCTAAAGCAAGGACCTCTGTCCTTCTAAGCTGCTAAAATACACGAATGGTGGGTACACTTTTACCCTAAAACTGATGGGTACATGGGAAATCCGGAATAGCTATTCACGCAAAGTGGGCTGCAGAGTGAAAAGTGGATACCCCTTGGGGCCCACTTCATACTTTACGTAAAAATGGTGATGAGGATTCAAAAGCCTTCTTCAACTTTATTTTCCACATAAATGTTATACTCAATCAGGATATTTTGTCCTATCCTAGCGGGTTGTGCTAGGATCTCCAAATTGCCCACCCCGGCGGGTTGTGCCGGGGAGTACGCAATTTTTCTTTTCTTTCTTTATTTTTTTTTTGTCCTCCCTGGGGTATGCCCCTTGTAGGCTGTACATTCGCTTAACCCCTTTTAATTTCAAGCTGAATTACCCAAAAAAAAAGGTTAAAGATTCCCTGTTAGAATTTGAAGCTTTATCTGGGCTTGCTCCTAGCCCTGGCAAGAGTAATATCTTCTTCTCTGGGGTTAAAACCACAACCAGGGGGGAAATCCTGGCTCACCTTGGATTTAATGAAGGTTCTCTTCCTATAAAATACCTTGGTGTTCCCCTCCTTTCCACCAAATTGAAGCATATTGATTGTAAACCTTTGATTGACAATATCACTGCTAAAACTAAGTCTTGGACCAATAGAGACCTTACATATGCTGGTAGAATGCAACTCATCAAGAGTATACTTTTCTCTATGCAAACGTATTGGTCCTCTATTTTTATACTCCCCAAAAGAGTAATTAAGGAAGTGGAAACAATTCTGAGAACTTTCTTTTGGTCTGGCCCTGACTTAAAGAAGTCTGGTGCCAAGGTGTCTTGGGAGCACCTTTGCTCTCCTCGGTAGGAGGGTGGGTTGGGTTTTAAATCGATGCTCATCTGGAATAAGGCTGCCATTTCCAAACACATTTGGTTCCTTATTTCAGGAGGTGAGCAGTCCATGTGGTGCCAGTGGGTGAAATCCTACTTGTTAAAGAAGAAAAGTTTTTGGGAGGTAAAAATGCCTAGTAATCCATCATGGGTTTGGAGGAAAATGCTTAATCTTAGAGCCATTGTGCATCCTCACATCAAAACCATAATTGGAAGTGGACACAGTGCTTCACTATGGTTTGATAATTGGCACCCTCTTGGTCCTCTTGCTGAGAAGTTTGGTTCTAGAGTACTCTATGACTCAGGCCTCCCCAGTGATTCAAGAGTTTCAACAATCATCAGGAATTCCCAATGGGTTCTTCCCATAACACAAACTCTTGAACTCAATGAAATCAGATCCAACATGTCCTCTCTCCCTGAGCCTAATGGGTTTGATGATTGTCATAAGTGGATGCTCACTCCTAATGGTCAATTTAGCATTGCTTCCTTGTGGAATTATTTGAGGACACAATTCCCCAAAGTTCAATGGCACCATTGTTTGTGGTTCTCTGGACACATACCTAAATGCAGCCTTATAGTGTGGGTGGCAGTCCAAAATAGGTTGTACACTGAAGATAGACTTGTCACTTTTGGTACCAAATCTCACTCATACTGCAGTTTCTGTTAGGGACATGAGAGTCATGATCATTTATTTTTCAATTGTCCTTATACCTCACAGGTTTGGTCCCAAATTGCTGGGCTTCTAAATGAGACTTGGTCTTCCAAATCCTGGTCCAACTGGATATCCTTTATATCCTCCATCAAGGGCAAGTCACTTAAAACTCACTTGCTTTTACCACTTCCATATATCAGTTGTGGATTGAAAGGAACCAAAGAAAATTTCAAAATGTGTCTTGTACTGAGCAAGTTGTAGTCCACAAGATCTATTCTATGATGAGACATAGGCTGATGTCCCTGAAGGAACTTCCTCAAGGACATCAATCACAATGGCTCCTCAGGAAATGGGATCTTAATTCATGAATTCTATGTATTGTGCTAATGCCACTTGTGCAGATCTCTATGCAGGATATCCTAGCATATCCATGCTTAAACTCAAATGGTTACACCATCCTCAAGTGGTTCAGTTCAGTGTTTCAATGGCTGGTGTCCAGGTCTTAAGCCAAGAGCTTCAAGATGTTTTTACTACTAACATCCCATTTGGGATTTTGAGTGCAGTTACTGCTGCTGCTCCTGTACTTGCTGCATTTTGATACTGTGACAGTCACAATCTGCTGCATCGCAAGGTAAGTATATGTCTCCTCAGCTGTGGGCCTGGAGCTGGCTGGTTGTTACTCGGGTACTTTTCCAAAGTACCCAAAGGATGTTCCAAGAGTGATCCACTTATAATGTGTGTTTACCTTCGTGAGATGTGTGCTTGAACCCCATCATTTCCTTGAGAGAGGAGATAATACGTAGTGGGAGTTGTCTTGTGAGGTTTTAGTGGAGGGAGTTGGACCCTTGGTCCTGCGGCTAAGTATGAAAAGTTGAGTGGGAGGGTGAGGCTTTCGAGGGTGTATGTAGTGTGAGTACATATTAGCCGTGGGATATTCTTTCCTTTCCATTACGACTATAATGCATCACAATTACTTTCTTATGTGATCGTAAAATCTGAGTTAAGTTATGGCTGTTTGTTGCCCAGTATACATATCATGGTTGCAAGGGCTGTTGCAATCCTCTGTTACTGCTGCATTATTACTCTTGTTTGTTCATTGTATATGCTGTTTGCTGCCTTGCACTAGGCTAGTATGTTGTCCAGTTTGATATCTTTATTTTCGGTCCAGTGCTGAGTATTTACTATTCAGTTGATATATGTATTACGGTTCAGTTGTTGCTGCAGTTTAGTGATGCCATTTTCTGCTGTTATTTGGGCAGTCAAGGTGTTTTTTGGATTGTCAAAAATCAAGCAAGGTGCTGTCCAATTTTCCTCAGAATTGGAACTGTTGGATTTATGTATATGCTACTTTTAGATGCAGCTCCGGTCTACTGTTGGATTTCATATGCACAATATTGCTTTCCCACTGCGTTGGGTTGATGGCCTAGCTAGAGGGGGTTGTCCTCTAGTCGGGCTCATCCGGCCAAACTCATCCCAACTTGGGTTTTTCTACACACTCCAGTCCATGCTATGGGTCTATGAAGTTTGATCCCATTTGGGGAGGGGATTCCTCCCAATGTCCAGAGCCGGTTGTTTGGGCAGATTCACAAGGTCACGTAACCTGATCATGGGTCATCACTGATCATGGATCATCACTGATCATGGTCATTAGTGATCATGGACTCCAAGCTATGCCATTTAAAGCATCATCAAGCTGTTTATTTTAGTTCAAGTTGTTTATTTTGGTAGAGCTTTTGGCTCATCTTACTAGATGGATTAGAATCTCTTTTAGTACTTGTAATAGTTAAATCTACTTAGACCTTGTTTGGCAATTTATCCCATTTACCACCCCATGTAGCCTCTTGGCTTCCCCTAGTTTTCTCGTTTTGTTTTGTTTCCTTTCTTTTGTTTTGTCCTCCTGGGGTATGCCCCTTGTAGGCTGTATATCCGTTTAGCCCCTTTTATTTTCACGCTGATTTACCCAAAAAAAACAACAACTGAGGGGTCCCAACCAACACAAATTCTACCACTAGGGGAGTGAGAGTAATTGTGAACAAAAGACCAATATGGAATCATGGAGCAACAAATCCTACTAAAGTTATTCTCCTTAATTTTATGTTCTACCAGTCCAATTATAGACAAATTATTTTTATTAACAAAAGACTTAACCTCTCTTTGTTTGAGGGGATCATTAAGACCCCTCATATTCCAACAACCTAATTGAAGAGGATTTCTGGACATAGACATAAATTAAGCAAAAGGTGGCAGATTATAATCAATGTAGCATGCTGCCCAAAACAAGAGAGTTGAGGAACTTACCTGCCCTTTTTAGGGGTATTAGACATACCCCCTTTGTTGCCTCTGCTTGCTTTCTTATTCCTCTCTCTGTCGTTCTTTTTGGTATTCCTCCAAGTCTTGTGGCCATCAGGAGGGTCAGGAGGAATGCTACTATGAGCCTCCACACAACTCTTTCCAATCTGCTGGACCTGGTCTTGAGGCCCCTGATTGGCTGTATAGAAACCCCTCTCCTCGATGCCTTCCTCTGTATGAGCTGTCAATGGACCCAACTCACTAGCAGGATGAGGAGTAGAACTAGAACTGCCATCTGTTAGCTTAATAGTTGCTGTGAGAGGATGGTCAAATTCCTTCAAGTCATCTGATGCTTCACTTGGAGAGTCTTCTTCAATGATAACTCCTTCCTTATCAGGCTGAATGATAAAGGCAGCTCCTGTAGCATTAGGAACCTCCTTAGTAAGGGCCTCCAATGTTCCCCCACCACCTCCAAGGGCCTTACCAATCTGTTGCCAATTTTCATCATTACCTTTGTCAAGAGCATCTGCCTTTGGTTTACAAGCATGTCCAAGAAGACTTTACACTTGGAACATCTTGGAGGAAGCCATTGGTACTCTATACTTACAGAGACTACATCATGCCCATTCTTTATTTGGATAGCATTGGGAAGCTCTGAATCAGCTGAGATCTCTACACATACTCTGGCAAAATCAAGCCTCTGCTGCTGTGCAGTGGCAATGTCCACATGCAAGGGCTTACCTATAGTGCTAGCTAAGCGGCTAAAACCCTCATCAGTCCAACATTCCAAAGGAAGCTTGTGGATTTTAACCCAGGCTGGAATGGTTAGAGGATGTTCAGTGGAAGGGACTAGCATTCGATGCCAGTCCTTAAGAACAAGGTACCTCCTGGAGAAAAAATAAGGTCCTCCCTCTAGGATTTTGATTTTGGTCTCCTCATCTTGAAACTCAAAGAAAAAACAGGCCCCCACCTGTTTAATCTTGATCCTACCAAAGTCTTTCCATATTTTCCTAGCTGTAGCACTTAGCAATGGGAAAGCCATTCTCCCATCTAAAAAATATCCAAAGAGGCAATTGTTCCAGTTCCTATCATTTACATGAGAGTCCTCCAATTCTACAACAGTATCTTCCCCCTGCTGTAATTCTGGATAGTGGTTAAGCTTCATGAAGTTTGAACGACTCTGGGTGTGAAACAGAGCTGCCCAGTCCTTGGTTTTGGTTGGTTGAAAGGTTTTTTGGTCTATGGGTTGCCCTTTGGGGTCATTTTGGAGTAGGGGGTCTGGTTCTTTGGGGGGATGTGAAGGCACATATGTTAAAGGGGTAGTGGGGGTGGGGAAGTGGAACCCTATTTTCAGAGAATTACCTGTCCCTGCCCCTGTGCTTGAGGATGTTCCTTCATGAATAAATTCCTTGGCTCTTAGCAAATTGAGTTGAGATTTGAGCTCAGAGCAGTCCACCCTTGTACCAGCTTTCTGCATCTCTTCTTCAATGGCTTGAACTAACAGTGCAACCTTCCTGCTTGAGGTGAAGACCAAAAGAGGGATTGGCTGAGGTATCGACATCTGAGACCACTGCCTTTATCTTTGACTCCGGGATTTTGGAATTAGGGTTTTTTGGGGTGGAATTTTTTGCTCGACAAGTGCTAGTTTCAGAAGATTGCAGACTAGTTGAGTACAAATCGAAGGGTCTGAATGGAGTGAATTTAGTGGGTGTAGAGTAATTAGCACCAGGTACGAGTAGTTTACTTTGGATGGGATTTCCATCGGGTCCATTTGTTGGTCCGCCATAAGAGATGATAGGCGAGGTTTGGGATGGAACCTCCTTGCTCTGAATTAGGTTTCCATCTTCTCCTTCGAGCTTGGTCATGGAAGAGACCTTCGATCTAGGAGTATGCAGAGCACTTGGGTTCAATTGCAAGTAAGGGACACTACCTTGTTTCTTACGTACTTCATGTGAATCGATGGTTTTCGAACCTAAACCATCGGCCTTGGAGACTTGACTCTCTTCCATAACTAGGGTTTCGCCTGGTTCATAAACCAATCTAGAACTAGGTTTGGCCGCCATTATCTAGGGTTTTACAGAGAATGGGTAGATCGTGTGGATCTCCAGAGAAGAGCTGATGACGTCAGCATTTTTGCAGGGAGATCCTTTAATAGCCTGAATGTTTCCTAACCTTCTAGAGAGATGGAAAAGAAACAGACAACAAATGCAGCTATAAGGTTGTACAATAGCTTTAGCAAACTCAGCAGTAGAAGTGAACAATAGCAAATTTGACACCATGAGGTGAGTATCAGAGTAGTGCAGTGGCAATCGTAGCAATGGGCTTCCAGCAGCAAGTGCTATTGGGAAGCCACATAGGTGATCCAGAGTACTGTACAACATAAGATTGCAGCAGCAGCAGTTAAAAGTAGCAACCAGAGGTGCAGGATTCAGGGTGCTGTAGTAGTAACAGAAGTGCTGCTACCAGGTGCAAAAGCACCCCATATGGGAGGACGCCCCCTCCCCAAGGGGATCATACATTGTCTAGGGACAACCCCCCAAGACTAGGTTAAATCAAAGTGATCCTTTTACATTGGTCGTAACAACTCAACAATCCATAAGAGCAATCTGTCTATCCATAGTATCCTCACAATAAGAAATGGACATTGCCCTGGAATGGCAGCACAGAATCGCAGCAGTAGCAGCAGTAGTAACCTTGTATAACATCGTAGTAGCAGTAAGTAACTTGTTTCAAAATGGAAGAACCATGGCAAGCACTACAAGTGCAGCGGGCAACAATGGAAGATGATAGTATCAAATGTTGCAGTGAACAATCACTGCCTAGGCAGTAGCACTGCTGCCCAGAATCGTGGCCCAAACTAGAGGAAGTGGAAATCTGTGGCACAATGGCATCACAACTAGATACCATGATCCGGCACCCAAATGGTGTTCTAAAGTAGCAGTATATCAAGAGCAGCAGTACAACAACAATCAAGAGTAACAACAAGTTGCAATAGTAGCAGCGGATTGCAACAGACCTTGCAACCCGAATAATATCAATAGTAACAACTGGATGCAATAGTAGCAGCGGATTGCAACAGCCCTTGCAACCCGAATAATATCAACAAATGCAGCCTTTATGCAGAAGCATACACTCCAATATAAAACAATCTAATGGCTCAAACAGCAGCAGAGAACAACAGAGCATAGTGGAAACAAGAGTAAAAGTAGGGAATAACAGTCCTCAAAAGATTTGATATCCTAGCTTTAGTGGCTCACCTTCTTCACCCTAGGATTCTCACAACTTCTTATCTCTCACTACAGTGCCAAACCCCCTCAGTTAATCCTCACAAGATTCCCCCACTTCATATTACCTCCACTCACAAGGGAAGTCTGGGGCACAATCACTTAGCTTACTGGGATACACACATTTTAGTAGATCACACAACTCAATGATGTGGACAAACTTGCCGAGAACAACCAGTCGTGGGATTATGCGGATCCCTCAGACAAGATCTATCATCCGGTGAGTGCGAGTGCGAGTGCCAATCAAGGTTCAGGTGAGAGAGAGGGAAGTATGTGCTTAAAGAACAAGATGATTTAAATTTTAAGCTTTCCCAAATCACTAAGAAGTTGGAAAATCTAGAATTGAAAAGTGTGAAGGAGTGTGTGCTTTGCGTAACCCAAGGGCATTCAATCGATGATTGCCCGAATTTTCTGGGTTTGAAGGAAATCCTTCATGGTGGGGTAGCGGAACAAGCGGAAATCAATGCCGTTGGTCAACGGTACGACCCTTTTTCAAACACCTATAACCCCAGAACTAAGGACCATCCTAATTTCGGTTGGGGGGGAACAAATCAAGGGCAAGCTCAAAGGCCACCCCCGGCCTATAACCAAGGCTATCGACCACCCCAAGGTCAAAATAAAAGCCAAGGTCAAGCTCGGTTCTCCCCAAATCAACAACACCATGGGTCTAATTTTTATCAACCACCTCAAAAGCGCTCATTGAAAGAAACCATGCAATTCTTTATCCAAAGTCAAACGGTTACCAATGAGCAAAATGCTCATGCGTTGAGAGAGATCCAAGGTCAAGTGACTCAGTTAACCACGTCCGTGGGGCAGCTTCAACAAGAGAAGGGAAAGTTCCCATCTCAACCACAAGCAAACCCCCAAGGAGTCCATTTGGCGTGCACCACGTCGGGCCAAGACCTGAATAATCGTGAGCAAGCCAAGTCGATTTCCGTCTTGAGAAGTGGTAAGGAGATTGATAAGACTATCCCTCCAAAACCTACTCCTCCCGTGGTTCCTTCTCTTTTTTTTTTTTTTTTTTTGGTAAAAATAGCTTGAAATAGAAAAAAGGCTAAGCGGATATACAGCCTACAAGGGGCATACCCCAGGAGGACAAAACAAAACAAAGAAAAGAAAGGAAACAATAATGAAACAAAAGGATGGCCAACAAGGCTACAATGGGGAAGGACAATTAGCATAAGCTGAATTATCCAAAAAAATTAGCATAAGCTACAAACCTAGCTATATAAAATGATAACTAAATGTTTCTAGCCCATCAAAAGAGATGGAGGAGAAACAATCAAAAGAGACTTGAACAATACATTTGACAAAAGGCACTAACTATTACAAAAGTTAATACAGGAACAAAAGAGTTCCAGTTTGATACTTGATTCCATCTGAGCAATAGCTCGGGCTCTAGCAGTCACAACAACAGACATGAATACCACAACAGTGGCATGACGCTATCCAGTAGTATTATCCAACAGCAGCAAGGACACAGCAGAAGAGATTCCCAGCGACAAGGTTAGATGCCCAACAGAGCAATCATGCCAGGGGACAACCCCCCCAGGCTAGGCACGGGAGGAAGCCCCCTCCCAAAAGGGATCAGACATGCCAAGGGACAGCCCCCTAGGCTAGGCCCATTTCACCACTGAATAGATCACCTCATCCTAATAGAATTTGGACAGCATCTTGTTTGAAAATGTGGTATCCCAGGTGAAAATGACCCTATCCAGTACATTCCACAACAGAAAATGAAATGGGCCTAGCCTAGGGGGGAAGAAGGCAGTGGGGCCCACTTTTGTGGGTCTCGATTTCCAGCAGCTATTCGGTCAACAATCCACTCGGGACAGCTATATTACATGCGTTCAATTTTGCAATAGGTTGTACGGTCCAACCCCCCAAAACACCTCTTGGTCAAAACGTGAACACCATTTGCTTCAATTGGGGACAGTTGTATGGTGGGCCCATTCTGTCCGAATTCATCAAAAGCAAAGGACCACTGCCCTTTTCTTTAGCAAATACTACACGCATAGTGCTCTTGGGCCCACAAAATTTGTTCTTGGTAAAGACATGGGATCAGCACATACACGCTAGTGGGACTGATTTTTGTCAAAAGGCGTTGCCCACAGCCTTTCTCGGGTGAAACATTGTTGGGGCAAGTGGCGCCAGCTGTGGGACAGCTGTGTGTCCGAAAAATTGTACTCCTATCAAATTGCAATTTCAAATGCAAAATGCTGAAAACACATGGGCCCACAGTTTAGATTGGGGCAAGCGGTGCCAATTTGGCTCAGTGAACTAGTGAAGGGTCCCTTTCGTTGTTGTCCTTTCAACATCAGTCTGTCCAAGTGGGTCTTTGTGCCCTGTTTGTGGTCCTCGTGCAAGGTTCCAAGTGGTGGGCCATGTGCTCATTAACTAAGTAAATCACAGCCTATTCGGTGGGTGATGTTATATATCAAGTGGGACCAGCCTACTCGTGCAGATTACATGATTAACTGGCCCACTTTTATTTCTCTCATGCGTTCAATACTTATTCATTTTGGAGGAAAAAGTGGTCCACAGACTCCACACAGATGACACATGGGGGGTTGTCGCCCCCTTCTCTACTCAACCGAAATGGTTGAAAACTACTTCAAATGCTCACGTGCAGTGTACACAAATTTTGTCATGCTTGTTATGTATAATTATTCCTATCCTTGCGGGTTGTGTAAGGGCATCCTATTTTCCCACCCCGGCGGGTTGTGCCGGGGACTACGCAATTTTCTTTTCTTTCTTTATTTTGATTTTGTCCTCCCTGGGGTATGCCCCTTGTAGGCTGTACATTCGCTTAACCTTTTTTTTTTAATTTCAAGCTAAATTACCCAAAAAAAAAAGGTAGTGGAAATAATAGTGCAATTGATGTGCTCCTTCTTGAATCCACTGTCACATCCCTTGCTAAACCATTGCTGCAGGCTGATTTCTTCAAGATGCCCAAACTGATCACCAATGCCTTGTTGAACCATATTCATTGGAGATAAATAGCATCCATTGCTCAATTGGAGGCTCAACAAATCTTGGATCAAGAGCAAGCCCCTGGACCTGGGCCTGCAAATTGCCACAATAACAGTAACAGTAACAAGATCTTGTTCCATAGAACAAAGCCAGGTATGCAATAAATCAATCAATATATCAATATCAAATGTAATACTCTCTATGCACTAGATGTATCAAATACAGATATGCCCCATTTAGCAAGTAGTGATGAAGACTGAGGACCATGTGGAAGACTATTCAGGGACATCAGTCTATATCTAACCATTGAGTATATTTTACTTACTATATGGGGTTTGGACATGCTTTGCTTTGGAATTTGCAAAAATTTCTCTCTATCCAAACTTGATAGATTGTGGTGGTAAAAGCCAATTTGAGAATAAGAGACTTAAGAGATTTGCCTTTGGTTGATGATATCTAAATGATCCAATTTTCCCAAGACCTAGGGGGCCAAATAATGTTTAGTAGAGAGAGGACTTTACACCACACTTGTGATGTAAAAGGGCAATTAAAGAAGAGGTGGTCATGACTCTCAACACCAGGGCAAAAAGAGCAACATGACACAGCTTTAGTGCCAAATAACACTAATCTGTCTTCAGTGTAGAGTCTTTGCTGAATGGCAATCCAAGTGATGAAACTGCATGAGGGGCATGATTTTCTGGCCACTTTTGTCTATGGTTCTAATGATCATAATGAGAGAAGGGACCTCTGGAAGGATCTCCTTTCTCTCTCTAGTAACAAGCCTTGGGTGGTCCTTGGTGACTTTAATATTGTTAGGACTCCCAGAGAAAAAGTTGGGGGGCAGAACCATTGGGCTCTTCAGATGGATGAATTTAATAATTGCATGTACTCTTGTGGATTAGATGATCTCAGATTCTCGGGGAATCTGTACACTTGGTCTAATAGGCAAGAGGCCCCTAACTACATTTCTTCTAAATTGGATAGGGTTCTGGTTAATGAGGAGTGGCTTAAAGCACACACTTGCTCCAATGCACTCTTTCTCCCACCTGGTATATCCGACCACTCTCCTGCCATTGTCCATATTACTCCTCCTCCAAAACCATCCCATAAACCTTTTAAGTTTTTTGACTTCCTAGCTGACCATCCTAAGTTTCTTCCCATTGTTCAGGGGGTCTGGAGGAGGATTATCATAGGAAATCCCATGTTTTGTGTTTTTGAGAAATTAAAGATACTCCAAGTCGAATTCAGGAAACTTAATAAACAGGAATTCAGTGCTATTTCTGACAGAGTGGTTCAATCTCAATGTATCCTGGAATCTCTTCAGACTAAACTTGGTAATGATCCCTCTGACACTGTCACACAGAGGGAGGAACAGTATGCTTACAAGCAATTTCTCAATCTTTCTAGAGCTGAAGAAAGCTTAGCTAGGCAAAAATCTAGGATTAACTGGATGAAGTTGGGTGACCAATGCACATCCTACTTTTTCAAATCTGTCAATAACACTAGGAACAAGAACAAACTCACTAGCCTTGTTCTTAGTGATTCATCTATTACACATGAAATACCAGTCATCAAAGAAGCTTTTGTTAGCTTCTACACTGGTCTCTTTGGGACTTCTCATAGTTCCCAATATCATTGTTCTGAAAGATTCAATCATCTTATAAGCAGGAAACTTAACTACTCCCAGAGTCTAGCGATGGTCCAGGATATCACTGCCAATGAAATCAAGGATACCCTGTGGGCACTTAATACCCACAAAGCTCTTGGCCCTGATGGGTTTAACTCTGGTTTTTTCCAGAAAGCTTGGCCTGTGGTGGGGCATGAAGTTATATCAGCTATTAAGAATTTCTTTAGGTCTGGCCAACTTCTTGGCAAAGCTAATGCCACAGTTGTTGCCTTGGTTCCTAAAATTCCCAATCCTTCAAAAGTTGGGGATTTTAGACCAATCTCTTGTTGCAACACCATCTACAAATGCATTGCTAAGATCTTGGCTAGAAGGATCCAAAATGTTCTTCCTAATCTCATTGATCCAACACAATCTGGATTTGTGAAGGGTAGAAGGATTGCTGATAATATTTTTCTTATTCAGGAGCTAATGAGAGGATACCACAAATCTTCTCCATCCCCTAGGTGTGCTTTGAAAGTTGATATAATGAAGGCATATGATAATGTTAGATGGGAGTTTTTGTGGGATATTCTACAGTCCATGAACTTTCACCCCAAAATGATCAGATGGTTACAAGCATGTGTAACTACTGCAAATTATACTCTATACATTAATGGAGAGTCAACTGGGTATATTAAAGGCAAGAGGGGGCTTAGGCAGGGGGGCCCTCTCTCCTCTTACCTTTTTGTCATCGTAATGGAAGTGTTGACCTGTATCCTTAAGGAGAAAGCCACTCTTCCTGATTTTCATTTCCATTGGAGATGCAGTAAAAATAAAATCATTAACCTTTGCTTTGCTGACGATCTTATGATTTTCTGCAAAGGGGATATGAGCTCTATGAAACACATTCATGACTCCCTCATTGAATTTGAAGCATTATCAGGACTGTCTCCCAGCCCTGGGAAGAGTAGTGCCTTCTTTTCTGGGGTAGATCTTCCCACTAGAGAAGGCATTCTCTCCCTTCTTGAATTCAAGGAAGGGTTCTTGCCTGTGAAATACCTGGGTGTCCCTTTAATTTCTACCAAGTTGAAACATGAGGATTGCAAAAATATGATTACAAAGGTCGTGGAGCAAGAGTCTCCCGTTTGTCCGTTTCCGGCACCTTATCCCCAAAGGTTGAAAGTGCCGGCCAAGCCTTCTTTGAACACCGATGTGTATGAGGTTCTAGAGCAAGTTAAGATCAACATCCCTCTTTTGGATGCCATTAGAACCATACCCTCTTATGCTAAATTTCTTAAGGACTTATGCACTGTTAAACGCAAGTTGAATGTCCAAAAGAAAGTTTTTCTAGCTGAGCAAGTGAGTTCCATCATCCAGACCAACATAGCTCCTAAGTACAAAGACCCCGATTGTCCTACTATTTCCATTGTCATAGGGGGGGGGGGGGGGGTAAGAGAGTTGAGAGAGCTTTGCTTGATTTGGGTGCAAGTGTGAATTTGCTTCCGTTTTCGGTGTATGAGGAATTAGGCTTGGGAGAAATGAAACCCACGAGAGTGACGCTTCAATTGGCAGATTGTAGTATCCATATTCCTAAGGGTTTAGTGGAGGATGTCTTAGTCCAAGTGGACAACTTTGTCTACCCTGTGGACTTTGTAGTTCCTGATACTTGTCCCGTTGCTAACGCTTCACAAGCACAAACACCCATCATTCTCGGACGCCCCTTCTTGGCGACTTCCGATGCGGTCATTCATTGTTGTAATGGGTTATTGAACATGATCTTTGGGAAAATGAAAATGGCGGTGAATGTGTTTAATATTGGGTCTCAAATGGGAGATGATGATGATGTTCACGAGGTGAGTTTAATAGACACTTTGGTCCAAGAGCACGTAGACACCATACTTTATAAGGATCCACTTGAGGTTTGTCTTACCGCCGATAAGGCATCGTTCTTAGATTCACCGGAAGTTGAGTACTTGTATTTGTTGTTAGAAGTGGAGGATGTTTGTGGTACGGACACGTGGTATCCTAAGTTTGAAGATTTGCCTCCCCTCGAGAGCAAAACTCTTCCGTCTAGTGTCCAGCCACCCAAGCTTGAGTTGAAAACCCTCTCGGATACTTTGAAGTATGCCTTCCTTGGTGTCAGTGAAACCTTTCCCGTGGTGATTTCCTCTTCCCTTGAGGCACACCAAGAGTCCGGTTTGTTAGCGGTGTTGAAGCGGCACACAAAGGCCATCGGTTGGTCCATTGCTAATATTCACGGGATTGATCCCTCGGTTTGCTCACACCACATCTATCTTGAGGAGGATGTGAAGCCGTCTCGCCAACCACAACGTCAATTGAACCCTATCATGAAAGACGTGGTTCGGGCGGAGGTCTTAAAGTTGTTGGCTGTTGGGATCATTTACCCTATTGCCGATAGTAATTGGGTGAGCCCTATCCAAGTTTTTTTTGGGTAAAAGAGCCCTATCCAAGTTGTTCCTGAGAAGTCCGGCATCACGGTGGTAAAAAATTCCAATGATGAGTTGGTGCCTCAAAGGGTGACCACCGGATGGAGAGTGTGCATTGACTACTGCAAGTTGAATGCGAGCACGCACAAGGACCACTTCCCCTCTCCCCTTCATAGATCAAATCTTGGAGAGGGTAGCCGGTCATGCTTTTTATTGCTCTCTTGACGGGTACTCCGGGTATAATCAAATCGAGGTCGCCCTTGAAGATCAAGAGAAGACCACCTTCACGTGTCCTTTCGGTACTTTCGCTCATAAGCGCATGCCTTTTGGCTTGTGTAACGCGCCCGGAACCTTTTCAAGGTGCATGATGGGCATTTTTAGTGACATGGTGGAGAAAATCGTTGAAGTCTTCATGGATGACTTCTCGGTATTCGGGGACTCATTTGAGTCGTGTTTAGAGAACCTTGAGCACGTATTGGAGAGGTGTGAGGAGAAGCACCTTATTCTCAATTGGGAGAAGTGCCATTTTATGGTGACCAACGGGATTCTGTTGGGGCACATTGTGTCGTCAAAAGGGATAGAGGTCGACAAGGCAAAAATTGACGGCGGGGATTGCCATAAGATGTGTTCTACATTTTGGTGACCTGTTTTTCTCTGATCCGGGGGATTATTCCTTGGGGCTGGCTCTGTCTTTCATGATCTTTAGCTTGGTTGGGGAGCTCACCTACCCCAACCTATCCTTGTATTTGATTACACCGCGGGTGATTCTTTTACTTTCATGATCTTGCTCTATCTCCTAAGGGTTATTATGACAACTGTGGAGCTTGGATGAGGGTTTTACAGCTTCGGGTGGACTAGGCTTGTGTCCTGTGTAGGTTTCTTTGGGGGGGTTCCCTTGGGCTGTTGCCGGTGTTCCACTAGAGACTTACACCCTTGGCGCCGAGTTTTCTGTTGTTGTTACTACCGTAGTGGAGGTTAGGCGGATCTTAAGCATATGAGTTGATGTGTACATTGCTCTTCGTATCTCTCTTACTTTGGGGAGGCATTTGACATTCTCACCACTTACATATGGTTCTTCCGCATTGCCCTTGCTCATGTCCTTGATGCCTTTCTTTCCTTTGGGATAGCTAGGCTAATGGAACGCGAGCACGGGCGAAACCACATTTCATACATTGGGGCTTTCTTGGACCCACTACATGTTACCTAATTGTGTGCATGTTTTGCTATTATCCTAGCCTTGCGGGTTGTGCATGGCATTAAACAATTATCTGCTTCACTTATTGCTTTTGCTTATTTACACCTATGCTGGCGAGATGTGCCAGTAATTCTTATATTCCCACCCCGGCGGGTTGTGTCGGGGATCACGCACTTTTCTTTTCTTTCTTTTCCGTTCTTTCTTTTTCATTTTGTCCTCCCTGGGGTATGCCCTTTGTAGGCTGTATATTCGTTTAACCCCTCTTAATTTCAAGCTTATTTACCCCAAAAAAAAAAAAGGCAAAAATTGATTTGATTGCAAACCTCCGTACCCCTAAGTGTGTGAAAGACATTCAGTCTTTTCTTGGGCACGCGGGTTTCTATCGCCGTTTCATCAAGGATTTTAGTGCCATCTTGCGTCCCTTGTGTCACCTCCTCTCGAAAGACGCGCCATTCATTTGGACACCCGCGTGTGAGGAGGCCTTCTCTAAGTTGAAATCTAGTCTCACCACTCCATCGATTGTGCGAGCTCCCGATTGGGACCTTCCGTTTGAGTTAATGTGCGATGCGAGTGATTATGCGATTGGCGCCGTCTTGGGCCAAAGGAGAGGGAAAGAGCCATGTGTCATTTCTTACGCGAACAAGACTCTCAATGATGCTCAATTGAACTACTCCACCACGGAGAAAGAGTTGCTCACGGTTGTCTTTGCTCTTGACAAGTTTCAGTCTTATTTGATAGGGTCTCCTATCGTGGTCTTCACGGACCACGCCGCATTGAAATATCTCATGACTAAGCAAGATGCTAAAGCGCGGTTGATTAGGTGGGTCCTATTGCTCCAAGAGTTCAACTTAATAATCAAAGATAAAAAAAGGAGTTGAAAATGTGGTCGCAAATCATTTATCTTGTCTCGAGTTTGAGGATTGTTCCTCGAACATTCCAATAGTTTACACATTCCCGGATGAGCAATTGTTTGGTGTCTCGTCTGCCCGTGGTTCGCGGATATTGTGAATTACTTAGCCACGGGCCAACTTCCTACCGTTTGGACTCCGCAAGAGAGGCGGCGGTTCTTATTTGAGGTGAAAAGATTTTTCTTTGATGATCCTTATCTCTTTAAGTATTGTCCGAATCAAATCATCCAGCGATGTGTGCCGGATGTTGATCATCGAGCCGTCCTATCCTTTTGCCACACCGAGGCATGTGGGGGACACTTCTCCGCCAAGAAAACCTCCGCAAAAATCCTCCAATGCGGGTTATATTGGCCGACACTCTTCAAAGATGCTTTCGAATTTTGTAAAATGTGTGAGAGGTGTCAACAATTGGGAGGAGTGACGAGAAGGAACATGATGCCCTTAACCAATGTCATTGTTGTTGAAGTCTTCGATTGTTGGGGCATCGATTTCATGGGGCCATTTCCAATGCCTTTCGGGTACCTCTATATTCTTCTTGCGGTGGACTACGTGTCCAAGTGGGTTGAGGCGATCCCCACTCGTACGAATGACCACAAGGTGGTTGTTGAGTTCTTGAAAGAGCATGTTTTGGCTAGGTTTGGTACTCCGTGCGTGATCATTTGTCATCAAGGGACCCATTTTTGTAATAGGCCCTTTGAAACCTTAATGCGTAAGTACGGTATCACACACAAGGTCTCTACGGCCTACCACCCTCAAACCAATGGTCAAGCCGAAGTTACGAACCGGGAAATAAAGCATATTCTTGAGAAAACGGTGAATCCTAATCGGAAGGATTGGTCTACTCGATTGACCGATTCCTTGTGGGCCTATCGAACCGCGTATAAGACGGTGTTGGGGATGTCCCCTTACCGCTTGGTTTATGGGAAGGCGTGTCATTTGCCGGTCGAACTTGAGCATAAGGCCTATTGGGCCATCAAATCTTTGAATTATCGTATGCCCGAGGCTGGTACGCATAGGAAGCTTCAAATCAATGAGCTTGAGGAGATTCGGAGAGATGCATATGAGAGCACGGCCATTTACAAGGCAAAAGTCAAAGAATTTCATGATAAAAACATTCTAAGGAAGGATTTTCATGTGAATCAAAAAGTGCTTTTGTATAACTCTAGACTCCATCTTTTTCTGGGAAAATTGCGTTCACGGTGGGTTGGGCCGTATTTTGTGCATCACGTGTATCCTCATGGGGCAATCGATGTTTTTAATCCAAAGGATGGTGAAATTTTCAAAGTGAACGGTCAAAGGTTAAAACCATTTTTGGAAAACTTTAATGAGGAGGAGGTTGAAAAGTTGGTTGATCCGGTCTATTCGAACGACCTTCCGGTTTAAAATTCTTGTGTGATTTGCACGTGATGTCTTCATGACTTCACTTTTCACGGGGAGCTAACGTGTACCTCTGAACTTCGTTGTTTGGAGGGCCCGCCCCTTTGCTCCCTCTTGCATTGAGTTTCCCACTATTGACTTGGGACTAGCTATGCACGCCGGCTAGACAACAATGCGCGTGTGCCCAGCTCCGGTTAGAAGGGCCATTCTTTATTCTTTTTAATAAAATCTTGGAGACCCACATGTGAGGAAAAGATAACACGAGTGCGTCAGTGACATAGGGCTCGTTTATAAAAAGCCTTTCTGATAGGAGTAATTCGCAACTAAACGCCCGCGCTCTTTAGATAAGCCCCTTGCAGAGTGTGAGTTTCCATGAATGGGTGGGGGCGCTTGAATATTCCCATGTTTATGGCACGGCGACAGGCTCTGTCTTGTGTCCGCCTTGTGCGGAGTTCGTTGGGGACGTTGGACTTAGTTGTTTGACAGGGTATTGTGTGCGACTTGGACACTCCGAGTTCTGACGTAACAAATTTCTAGGAGAAGCAAAATCCGTGGAGTTTGTGAGAGCTCTAGTATTTGCCATGCTCGAACGGTGTTTGGACGGTCCAGTATAGCCACCCGAGCTAGAGCTACGTATGGCTTAGCCACAGTCTCGAGCTTGGGAAGAAAAGTAGTACCCGTGAGATCGCGTGAAGATCATGGTGGGTTTTCCTTTTTCATTGTATATATTGTACATATTGTATATATTGTTCATTGTGGAGCCTGGATAACACGAGCCGGGCGGTTCTCATATTGCTTCTCTTAGTAGGTAGTCGGCAATTAAGTCTTTTGCAGGGTGACCATGCTACCGTACCAGCCTTGGTAGTTTGGGCCTAACTTGGCGGCGAGTGCGACGAAATGTCACAGTTGTAAGGCCTATAAAGTCATTGAGGATGGTCCTGTACGACTAGGTGTGGTCCCGGAGTGGGGCCGAAGGAGGAAGCCTTGGAAGCATTGCCGATGACGAAGGGAGTAAGTGATAGAAAAATTCCTCACACTTGGTCGAGGTCTTGGAGGTCGACATGCCTCCCCGTCGGTAAAATTTTTGTTCCCTATCTCTCTTTACTTTAGTTCTCTTGCATTGAGAACACTGCAAATTTTTTTTTTTTTTTGGGGGGGAGGGAATAGTGTAGTGTACATATTCCGGTTCTATTTTTTTCAATTCCCGTAAAAAAATTTGCGATAAAACTTCCCGTTTTAGTACAATCTCATAGTGAGATACGGTAGATATGCTCAATCGTTCTATAATGGCATAAGTATCGTATTTCGGTGATTTTGATTGAGATGTTAATTTGTGCACACTCATATACATGCAATTTGATGAACATGTTAGACCGCATGCATAGTTGAGTAGCGTGCATCACTTAGAGTAGAGATTCATCTTTCCAAGCATCCCATGTTCCTTGCTTTCAATTATTTGGTGTGTACATAATTTTTTATTTGAGTTAAGCTAGCTTATTGTCACTCGTGCATTCATGTCGGAGTTTTTAGCGTGCTTGGGAAATGATACAAGCATTTTCTTTATGTAATTAAACCACACATGAGTCCCATTGCACCTAATTTTTGTACCAAGTCTGTGTTTCCGTCCATTTTTTTTTTTTTGGGTAATAAAGCTTGAAATAGAAAAAGAGGCAACCGGATGTACAGCCTACAAGGGGCATACCCCGGGAGGACAAAAGAAAGAAAAGAAAAAGAAAGAAAAAACAAAAGGTGCGATTCCGGCATAACCAGAATGAGATAAAATGGGGAAGGCCAAGCTTGGCAACATGGGAAAACCTAAAAAAGGGATATAACATGAATCTAAAGTAAAGAAAAGCTTGTAGACCATCTAGGCCGAGAGACATTCCAAAAGTATCAAAGTGATCTTCTTAGTAACTCAAACGTGAGAACAACAATACACGGTATGTTCTTGACCAACAACATGAAGAGAGTAGTATGACAGCAGCAGTGGATAATAAGGTTTAGAGCATCAACCACACGGGCATCAATCTTGAGTTGCAAGAATTGAACACCACACAACGTATGCTTCCAGATGGGTTAATGTAAACCCATACATTCAGTGCAGCCCAGGAGCTACAACACCATGGATATTCTTTTTGACATGGGAGGACGCCCCCTCCCCAAGGGGATCACACATGCCAAGGGACATCTCCCCAAGGCTAGGCATTACACATAGAACATGCACAAAATACACCCAGGAAAGGACCAAATCACAAGACAGGAGAGGACCAAAACGCATGGGCATAAAGTAGTGAACAGTAGAACAACGAAGATATTTGCAGCAGTAGAAACCGGAGTGAAAGCACATATAACTTGGGAAAATTTGGCCAGCATCTCCTTTGAAAATAGGGCTCTCCGGAACAGATATCAACAACACAACCTTACCCACCACTACCAACAGCAGCAGTACTGACATCACATACACTACAAACATCAAGCACTGCAGCTACAAACATCAAACACAGCAGATAGAACACAGCAGCAAGCACTATCTGTTCGAACGCATGATGGGCAGCATTTCGATGCAGGTAAATGGACCAGCAGATTCACAACAGAGATAATAGCATAGCAGATGAAAAATGGGTTTCGTCCATTGTTGAGCCTTGAGAAACCGGTGTTTGGAGAAATTTAGGAGGTGAGATAAGGGGCATGCCAATTGAAAAATGAAAAAAATCCAACGGTAAAAAAGCGAGACCGGATGTTTGGAGGATAGGTTGGAAGTGGAGATGGGCGATACATCTCATTTGGGGAATGAATCCGGAGTTTTACGTGCCGTATCGGGTCTTTTTTTTTTTTTTTGGTAAACCAAGCTTGAAATTAAAAGGGGTTAAACGAATGTACAGCCTACAAGGGGCATACCCCAGGGAGGACAAAATAAAAATGAAAGAAAAGAAAAGAAAAAGTGTGTGGTCCCCGACACAACTCGCCAGGGTGGGAAAATGAGAGTACTGGCTCATCCCGCCAGCATAGGTATAAACTAGCAAAAAGCAACAACCATAACAGATAAAAATTGCAAAACTCTGACACAACTTGCCGGAGATGGAAAGACAAAAGATAAGGTACCCTTGCACAACCCGCAAGGATAGGGATATAAGTAAGGAAAATAATACCGTGCTCAAAGGTGCATAACTTCTACTGCAGTAATAGTTTCCAAATATATCAATGGTTTGCAATCTCAACAATGGAGCACAACAATATAGAACTCGGTCCAGAGGAAATGGGCCTCCAGTATTTCGGCAAGCAAAAGACACAAAGGAAACCTCCCCTAGATCCCTGTGTACGACGCCACACCTAATCTACCATTCGCTCAACATCCCTTAACCAAGCTCCAACATCATCATCCATCCAGAGTAAAATATGCATCAGAACGTCACAATTTATGATGGCTAATACATCGGATGACCGACTCTCAAGGGACCAACATCAATGTAACCCGAACCAAACGAGGAGCCTCTGACTTTTTGGCAATAAGTACACGCAAGGGAACTCCCCCAAAGAACCCATGGGACACATGCCTAATCTATCGCCCGCTCCCACATGCCTAATCCAGATTCCTTGTCAATCTATCCCAAACAAGTAGTACAATCCGAGTATTTAGCACACCGAAGTCAGTCACACTTAATCACATTTTATGGTAAACTATTACAAAGAATGACTGTCCGTCGAGGGTCCAACAACAAAGCAATTCAGACCAAGTGAGATAAGCCTCAGACATTTCGGCCAGACCCAGGGAACTCTCCCATTGAACCCATGGGTACATGCCTAGTCTGTCTCTCGCTCCCAACATCCTTATCCAAATCCCTAAGTCAGTCAAACCCATCCTAGAACTACAAACCATGTATAAGCACACCAAAATTGTACCCTGTGGCCATATACTAAAGAGTATTAGCCCAAGTGTCCAAATTGGGCCCCTTTTCCATGACCATTACAGTCGGCAAAAGAATAGCTCCAATTAAAATACAGAACCATTGTCGGGTTATGCAGTAGCAAAAAAGGCCAGGTCGCTGTCCAAACCAAACACTTTTGCTCCATAATTGTACGCACATGGTAGGCCCCACCAGTGAAACACTAATAAATCTGGACTTGTACGAACATGTGAGGCTACACCAATATGTAAATGAATGTACCAATATGCAAATCTGTACACACTCAGGGGTTGCCCTAGTGGTTAGGGCGAGTGCCTGACTTTAGGGGTAGTCCCTTTGGTCAGGTGTTCGATTCCCCACAGGGTGAGTACCTGTGCTAAGCGGGGGGCCGTGACTGGTGTGGGTTGCGCCAGCTCCCTCCGAGGTTTGGGTCGTGCAGTGGGTCCAATTAGTGGCCTATTGTAGGGTTGTTCCTCGGTTATCAAAAAAAATATATATATGCAAATCTGTGTACAGCTGTATTATAAATGCACCAAAAGTTTTTTTTTTTTGGATAATTCAGCTTGAAATTAAAAGAGGTTAAGCGAATGTACAACCTACAAGGGGCATACCCCAGGGAGGACAAAACAAAAATAAAAAAGAAAAAAAATGCGTGTTCCCCGGCACAACCCGCCGGGGTGGGAAAATGAAATCCTAGCACAACCTGCCAAGATAGCTATGGTCAAATGAACAAAAATCCTAATTTGTAAATCGGATGGTGGATATTTGTGGTCCACTAGAAAAATGTGGACCCACTTTGATTAAAAGGCACGAAGGCCAATTGATGTTCTACGGCAAAAAGCCACAGCAACTATAACTCCTATGGATCCCCGAGTAATTCATAGGGCAGTGGACCCCCTATGTGATGTGCTGCAGTAACACAGCTGTGTACCACTGTTAGAGCAAAAATAGCAAATCCCACTTGCAAAGAAGAGAGTGGATCTCACTCTCTTCTTCCCCCAAATGATTTTCCAGTTAAGCCTTGGAGAAATTCCTGCCATAGTCATGTTTCCGGCCCAAATGAAATGCAGTTGAAAGTGGAGCGTGATACTCTCCTCTCTACCAAACTCATCTAAACCAAGAAACATGAATGTACAAATCCCAGAAACACAAATCCAATTCAAAGCTAACTAGATCGGACTAGCATTGGCGAACAAGAGACTCCTAGAGTTGTTCTTCATCCCAGAAACACCTAGAACCACAAGGACCATCTTCTTTGAAGGCACACCATAGCAGAACCAGGACCCATATGGTATTACCTCCACCGCCGTGACACCAACGACACATAACGGAGAGAACTGAAACGCAGAGGAAGGCCAGAAAAAATGGACCCCAGATCTAACATTATTCTGAGGGGAACTTACCCGTAAAAATGAGCCCTAAGTGGCGTGAACTCCATGGCTGAAACCCACGGCTGAAGTTATGTGAACACCATCAGAGATGGGTTTTGTATGGTTAAGAAAGAGAACAACGAGCCCTATCTGTTTTGCGAGTGCTCACCCAAATGAGGACGAGCCCAAATGGTATTACCCCATTCGGATTTGTGGTTTTGAGATGAGGACGAACCCAGATCGAATCCTTGCAAACCCAATCGATTTCACCCATCTCGTTTTTGTGTGGGCCGCTTGAGCAATTTGGAGTTTCTGGAGATTTGGTGCCCATCGGAGTTGGGAAGACAACCCCCATCAGATGATGAAGTCGAGCTCCACTGGTATTTTTGATCCCCTTGTATAGGAGTGGATCGAACAAGGGAGCCCCTTCAGACCCCTATGCTAGATTATGGATGGTAATCTGAGAAGACAGATTGTAGAAACCAAACATATAGAATGGTGAATTGATAAAAATTAGATAAGAATTAAGAGGAGTGCATTCTCTCTCTAGATTCTAGAGAGAGAAGCACTCAACTCTTATTTCATAAATGCACCAAAAGTTTTCGGTGGTTTTGCAGCCCTTTTTGCACAGTTTGCAAGCCCAGTCTCAGACAAGGGAGTGTGATGCACTCTCCTCTTCCCCAATGAGAGACCTGGAGCTATACGAACCAGTTCCAAATTTCTCAATTTGTATAAACAATTTTAGCAATAGAGCATATAATTAGCAATAGCTAAGTGTAGATACATCCACACAATAACTCATACCTCCAACAAAAACTAAGTTCTAACCTGATGGACCGAATGTGTGAGGAGCAGAAGCTCTGGAAATCACGAGCCCATGCCTGATAATGGGTATCGAAGTTCAATTTGGGACCATGTTTTGTAGCAGTGTCTCTGATTTAGCACAAATCTCGACCACTAGCCTCCATCTCCTTCCCACCGAGATAAGTTAGGACTTCTCAGATCCCCTTTGGTTAGCGCCAGAAGTTAGCTGTGCAGATGAATCAACTGCTCAACATGAACTAAAAGCTCCATATCTTGACCTTTTTGTGATCCCCGTGGTATCCACAGAGCTCTTATCCGAAGTGATTGTAGATCTGGGTTTTCTCCAACCCATGTCTGTGATACTAACCCATGTTTAAAACCATGAATCGACCCCAGTGGAGGAGTCAGATCCCCTTTTGAAGAACCACTATACCTCTGCGTTGAGAAATCTGCCAGATACCCATCTGGAAAAGATGATCTCCACGGGATGCTGAAAGGTTGGGTTCAGAGAGATGAAACTCGAAACCCCTTTTTGTAGAACATACTGTAATGCTACCCCAGATTTGGAAACAGATGTTTGGGGTTAGAACAAAAAATATTAGCTGATTTTGGGGGGAGGGGCATGCTTTCATTTTCATTTCATTTTGATGTTTACATCTATTAAGTATGATGGACTGGTAAAGTTTGGCAACTAATAGTCTAGGAATCTCTTTTATTCACTTACCACCCAATTGGGATTTTGTGGATGCAGGTCTTAAGCCAAGAGCTCTTTTACTAACATCCCATTTGGGAAATTTGAGTACAGGTTTGGTCTACATGCTCCATGCACTTCATTGTTGGACCTCATGATGGGAGTGACCAACTGGTTGGAGATAATCCTGTATCTATTAGCAGGTTTGCTACTTTATTCACTAATTCTATGCTCTGGTAGCAATTGGATCCTAGACTGTGTGAGTGTCCTACTCAAAGGTGAGTGACCTGTGAGCCTTGTACCTCCATCCTGCTTTGTTTAGAGGGGAGAGAAAATCCTATCCTCAGACCTAGTGGGAAAAGAGAGCGGGAGGCTAGATTGTGAGGGAGTTATGGTGGGGTGAGTACTTAAAATGGTCTGAGGATGTGCCTTATAGTTTCTCATCTCTCTGATTTCTCATGGAAGATGTGTTGTGCCTTTGTTAATGCTATACTCATGTGATCCTATTGTTCTGATACTTATGTTCAATGAACCGTAGCTGTTGTGTTATGTATGCCTCCACTGCCTAGTTATACTACCTGCACTGTGTCTTACTTGTATGGACTTCTGTGGTAGTTTAGCTATTTTCTGACAGTGAACAGTCCGACACAATGCTCCTGCTGTGCCTGTTTCTGTGTAAACCTGGGCAGATTTGTCTCTGCCCAGATGTTGATCATCACTTTATGGTTTGTATCTGTATAAAAGTATGTTCTTATGGGCTGCCATTTCTGGGCAGACTTCTGATTTTCTGGACAGCCAAAATGCAGCTGTTATGCTGCCCAAATTCCTCCAGATTTGGACCTATCCTTGGGGGGTTGTCCCTTGGAACTTTGTTAAAGACCATTGTTGTTTATGTTAAAGTCCTGTTGCTGCATCCAGCTTTGCATCAGTTGCTGCAGCTGCAATAAAGAGAGCACTTGGAGGTTCCATCAAGGTCCAAGTGTCGTGCCTTGTGTTGAAGTCTATTGTTGCTGCATGCCCATGTACTACAGCAGCAGTTTACAATATATCCAAGTCCCCTTGCGACCTTCAACATCAATTTTCATCCATTCACAGCACAAGGGTTGTGTCCCCACTCATAGACCAAAGAAGCAGGAGGCTATAACCAAGCCCCCTTGTTGCCTCCAACAACAGCTTCATCCATTCACAGTACAGGAGGTCCAAGGGTGTCCTCATCATATTTAGTTTAATATAAGGTTTATTGTAGTTCTGTTTGTAAGTTGTTTCCCTTTTTTGTGGTGTTTCTCTCTCCTCTGTTAGATGAGAGAGAAACATCCAGTAGGGCTTTATGCAATGTTAGATGCCTTGGGCCTCCCTAACAGTTTGTGGTGGTATTCATTTCCTTTTTCTGTTTTTATTTTTATTTTATTTTATTTTTCTTTCTTTGTCCTCCCTGGGGTATGCCCCTTGTAGGCTGTATATCCGGTTAGCCATTTTTCTATTTCAAGCTTATTTACCCAAAAAAAAAAAAGTGGATCGATCCACTATTGCAGAATGTTGTCCAGAGCGTACTGGATCGATCCGGATAAAGAAGTGGATCGATCCACTGTGCTTCAAATTGCCGTCAGATTATTCTGGACCGATCCATAATGATAGTGGACCGATCAACTTGAAAAAAAAATCATCATCAACAGAGGAAACTGGATCGATCCGGTGGTGTTGGTGGATTGATCCACCACGTTTTGGAACCCCTAATAAAATAACCCCAGTCCTTTTAAATTGAACCAAATCCCATCTCTCCTCTTTCTCTAACCCGATCCACTACTCTCTCTCTCTCTCTCTCTGTCTACTTCTTCCTCCCACCTCTCCTTAAAACTGTGGTCAACCCATAACCACCGAGCACCACCTCCACTACCATAACTTGAAACCCACTCCCTCGTCTCTCTACCCGATCGAAATTTCTCCACCCTTCTCTCTTCTTCTTCCTAGCAATGAGCCCTAATCACCATAACCATCACTCCTATACACCGTGAGCCACCACTGAAAATCCTCCCATCTCCACCGAAAACCCTAACCCATAACCCCCAAATTCTCTCACCATCACCGACAAAACCAAAACCCACAGGGGCAGTCGAATTTCAAGGGGTGTCTCAAAGTTCTAGGTTCCAACAGATTCCATAGGGGGTCGGGTCACCAAGGTTTCCACAGGAGTTTCAAGTTCGCAAGTCAAGGTAACCCCATTCCTTTTTTTTTCACACAGTTGAGAGCTGGGTTTTGAATCACCGTGTTGCACTGTACATTGACATGGGTGTAGACACCCCAATTTTGACCCGAGAAACTTATCAAGCATCCCCAAGGATGAAAATGCCTGATAAGAGCACGCGAGGCTTGATTGTGAACTTGGAAACCCCTCCTAAACCCCTCCAAAATAAACCCGAGCTTTCACCACCCTCTAGTACATTCAAAACCCTCTTTTTTGATATATAATATGTCCCAATCCATTTTGAAACGATATGCACATTTTACCAAAACGACTTGTTTTTCCGACCTTCTGAGGGTAAAATGGTCATATATTTTGATGTACAAATCATCTTGGGTTCAAACTACTTGAGTTAGAAAGTAGACTTGATAAGGTTTCCAATGCTTCAAACCATGCACAAAACGGAGTTTGGTAGCACCCGGAGCGGCCCCACGAAGTTTGGCATTTTGTGCAGTCTCCCAGTCCAGGCGCCTGGATTACACTATTCCAGGTGCCCAGACTCAATCCAGGCGCCTGGATTCAAATTCTGGGCGCCCGAACTCAATCTAGGCGTCTGGACTCCCTAATTCCAGATGCCCGAACTCACTTCAGATACTTGCTGTCCAAGGTCAAATTGGTGGGGAGGAACGTCTTGAAGATCATTTCTGGGATTTTTTGCAGTAGTGTAGTGGAGGGGTGATGATGGTCCTAAGCTTGAGCCCCTAATTAACCCCTAAGGTCATCCTAGTGGCCTTTTTGGGCCTTTTCTTGCCTATATATACACCCCATTCCTCTCTCATTTGGAGGATCAGTTCTCCCCTCTCTCTCATGTTGTTATTCTGCTGAAATTTTTTCCAGAAGCTCCATCCTAGTTAATCCCTCTCTGGTTCCTCTACTTTCAAGCATGAAACCCACTTTTTACTACACCAAATCCATGTATCTTCATCACCCATAATCAAATCCCAACCATTCCACCTACAATCAGTCTAGTACACTTCCAAGAGCCAAAATCCAGTCCATTCAACCACCAATAGCCTTCCAAAAATCAAACTGAAGTTCATCAATCAAAGCTTTGCAAGGTAGTTCATTTACCAAACTGTTCAAAAAGGCCCTGAGGGGACTCTACCAGGTTCTTGCTAGTCTTCTATACTAGTGAAGGACTTGGGAGAGGTTCAAGTTTCACAAGAGAAAGAAATTCATTTTGTGCATCAGTGTCAAATCCAGGCGCCTGGATTCCCTTCCCCTTTGCTGTGTTTTGCTGCTTTATTCACTCTTCTTTGAATATTTGAGGCATTAGAAGGTCATTTGTGCATGCATTCATCACTAGATGGTTATGATAATCACTTTAAGGCATGAAAAATGACATTTTGAAAGTAAAATCATGATTAAATTGGAGTTTTATGGTGAGATTAGGGATCATATGGCATTCCTTGTTTTTTGGGTAAACTGTGGCATTCCTTGTTGGTTTCAAATAACATCAGAAGTGTTACAATCAAATAAATAAAATGTATTGTGAGCATATGAACATATCACATGACTTCTCAAGGCATCTCATGGTTTAGACCCATCTTATTTTCTTTCTTTCCTCTTTCATAGTCATTAGTAGACTTCTAAGTCCATCTTATGCCTGATAATGTTTGATGCATGCCTTAGATCAGTTTGGTATTTTCATTTTATCTATCAAAGCATGTTAGAATCATGAGTTTAGCAGCAATTACTAACGTTGCAAAAGTAATATCAAACCTGGGTTGAGAGCTTCTCTCTCTAGAAGTAGAGAGAGAATGCACTCCCCAAAAAACCCACGACAATGGGTCTGATTCAGAGGTAATTACGCTCTGATATCACACGATATTTTTGTTCTCTTCCTCAAATCTCAGTTTGAGGTTGAAATTATCTACATCAGGGGGATCTAAGTCTCACGGAGGTTCACATTCACCAGATGGGTTCTCCTTAACACCATATGGTGTTCGTCCTTCAATGAGACTCGGTTTCCTCCTTCACCCAACTCTAATTCGTGATCTATCACGTACAGCAACAACAAGATTCATTCTGCTCCTACCAACAAAGGGTCCATCTGTCCAAAGGAGGTCCTTCATCCACAAAATCTGCCTCTATAGCTTCTACAAGTTATGGAGTCCATACAAACAAATCCGGTGATATTGGCAGCCATTGGGCTGCTATGGAAAGCTTCACACAACAGCAGTTGAGTTCTAGGATTAGGTCACGCAAAATTGGGTTGTTCATCCACTGCAACCAATCAGTTCACCTCTGTTATGTGTCGTTGATGGCACGGCGGGGGAGGTAATACCAAAATGGGTTCTGGGTTTGTAAGGGTGTTCAAAGTCCAAAGTTGTACTGGGCCGGTCATCTTTCTCTTCTGTGTATGTAATGGAGCTGTGTACCATTGAACACTTGATCCGCACTCCCCAGCTGCATTGCATTTTCCAGTACAAAACGGAAGCTGCTCATTCAGGGTGAGATTAATCCAGTGATCTGCATATTTGTAAGCAGGGGTTAAGGTTTGATTTTGATCCCGTGCTTATTTCCATTTCCTGACTGTACTTGGGTATCAATTGGAGAAGAGGAGAGTGTGACCTACACTCTCCCTTGCATTGCAAGTGGGCGTTATTTTCAGTCTCTAAAGGTGGTTCACAACTGTAGCTTACTGCTGCAGCAGATTACTCGATGCAAAACTTTTCAAAAGCAAACTCTTGGTCCAAGTTTGGCCCCACCTGGGGTGATAGAGATCGGATGAAACAATTTTGGGTCCAAAGAGATGCCAGCTACCATCTCTCGGTCAAATCAAGTACATGAAGTGGGTTCAAACATCAACTTTTGTTACAGTGGATTTCAACTACACGCAAGTGGGTTTTCCCCACAAATTGAAAAGGCTGGTTGCATTTTAAAGCCTTAATTGGGCTGGTCAAATCGTGGGGTGGTCCCCACCTTACTTATCTGATATTTTTGTATTAAACGTACATATCCCTACACCAGCGGGTTGTGCTGGTTTTCACATTTTCCCACCCCGGCCGGTGTGCCGGGGAGTACACAATTTTCTTCTTTTTCTTTATTTTGATTTTGTCCTCCCTGGGGTATGCTCCTTGTAGGCTGTACATTCGCTTAACCCCTTTTAATTTCAAGCTGAATTATCCAAAAAAAAAAAAATCATGAGTTTCTAAGCCCACATCATATTATAGGGTTGTTTTTGAAGTCCATTCCACCCATCATGTCATTAAACATCATTTAGAGTGTGTGCATAAGCTAGGAGCATTGCACTTGTGGTTTACTGTGAAACCTGGAAATTTGAGGTTGCTGTCTAGTCTGCATTCCAGGCGTCTGGATTCACTCATTCCAGGCGCCTGCATTCAATCTAGGCGCCTAGATCTGCCTAATCCAGGTGCCGGCCATCCAGGTGTGGCAGGTTTGATATTTGTGATCAATTTCTGGAGTCTCTCAGGGTATTTTAGGCGTGATTAAGCGAGGTTTCAGTCCCCTATGCATGTTGTCCATCCACTTTTTACACAATCACATGCATCCACATTCATTTTGTTAACCTCTTCGATGCATTTTTGGTGCTCTTGTATGAATATGTGTTCAAAGTCCAGTTAAACGGTATTTTCAAAATCCCTTGAGCATTGAGTAGAGACCGGTGGTCACACCGGGCAAGAGGGGTGCTTTAAATTCCTTCCCCTCTCGTAACCTAGCTCCCGGACCCAAGAAATCTCAAATAAAAGCAAACTGGTGCAATATTTCCTATTCCAAGGGCAAAAAAGTCATTTTTCAATTGGTTTCTCGGGTATGGTCCTCAAACCCGAGTGGCGACTCCATTCAATCAATCAAAACCATTTTCCAAAACAATACATTCGTGGGCATTCCCGCGGGGTGTTCACAATGGGCTTGATTTCTGCGGATGCTCCAAGGAACATCCTTCTAAGATCCCCATCTGGGTGAAAATCGTAGGTATTGCGAGCACCATGGGTCGCCCAATTCATCTGGACCAAGCCACGGCAAAGAAAACCAAGACATCGCATGCTCGGGTCTGTGTTGAAATTGATGCAAAGATAGACCTCCCAGAAGATGTCACTGTTACAGTTGGAGGTGAGCGCATAGTCCTTCCAATTCAATATCAAGTTTTACCCCCAATGTGTAGTAAATGCAAAGTTTTTGGTCATGCTTGTCGTATAGTACCACCACGTGAAGATCCGATGGCAATAGATAATGGGGAGAAGGTGCGTAGGACTAATTTTACATCTCCTGTTGCCAAGCATCTTGATTTAAGTGTGGGGAAAGAGAAGCTTATATCTATCCCTGCCAAAACTCCCACTGAGGAGTGGCAAGTCATCGGTAAAACTGCAGCCATTAAAACAGGGGGTATAACAGCCTTGGAAGCAGTTACTAAGTTTATCCCTATCAGTGTAAATACAGCTCAGAGGGGTGTAGCCAAGGGCTCTATCTCAGAAGAGGACACCTTGAGTGAAACCTTGGATGAAGAAATTGAGGTTAATGATCTTCCTATGTTGGACAAACCACTTAAACCATCTGGTGACGCTGATTTGTTACATTCTGTTTTATTGGAAAACAAAGTGGACCATGTGGAATTTTTTTTTTTTGGGTAAATAAGCTTGAAATAAAAGAAGACTAACCGAAAATACAGCCTACAATGGGCATACCCCAGGAGGAAAGCAAAGAAAATAAAAGAAAAGAAAATTAAAATATAAAAAAAAATATAAAAAGAAAATACAAAAGAAAAATGAGAGCCTTACGCCAAATGGCTACAAGTAGCTACGAGTAAATAAACCAAAAGTTTCCTAACCTTCTAAAAAGATGATCAAATGTAGCATAAACGTTTCCTATCCTTCTATGAAAGAAGGAAAGGAAACATTTGACAAAAGGCATTAATGCTATTACAAAGTTAATACAAGAACAAAAGGATCCTACTTGGAACTTGATCTTCCATCAGGACAGAGCTCTAGCTCAATCAGTCACAGCCGCGGATATGAATACTATGGCAGTTGAGTAGAATGGAATGGATGGTACCGTGACAAATAGTGTACTGTGAATCCAAGTGACAAGGCTAGGTGCCTAGCAGAGCACTCCTAACAAAGCAATCATGCCAAGGGACAACCCCCCAAGGCTAGGTACGGGAGGAAGCCCCCTCCCAAAGGGGATCATACTTGCCAAGGGACAGCCCCCCTAGGCTAGGCCCAGTTCACCACTGAAAAGATCACCCCAACCCTTTCCCTTTTCCCTTTATTGCATGAAGTCCTAGCAGAATTTGGGCAGCATCTTGTTTGAAAATGTGGCACCCCATGTGAAGGTGAACAACAGTATATTACACTGCTAAGTGACCTAAACAGCAGCACTAGCATATCGCAACAGAACAGCAGAACCACAACAGGGGCAGTCACATGGGTCCAACAAACAACTAAGAAAGAACTGGCAATGACTATTTTGGAATCACTTCAAAACTATGGTGAAATCTGGAAATCTGAGTTCACGTCAGTGATGTTAATCTGGATATAAGAAGAAACTCTGGAAATCTGGAAAATTCAGACAGCTTAGAGAAGAACACACTCAATGTTGTGCATACCAACAGCAGTAGTTCATCCAAGAGGACATACAATCCGAATAAATACTCAACAACCGAATGCATACCAGCAGCAATGAAGTAAACATAATCCAAAAGTTCAATGTAGCAGCAACTATGGCAGCACAACAACCGATAACCAAGCACAACAACCATAATCTATACGGCAGACATGCTATATAAATACAACCCGTGTGAGTATTCAATACAACTATGGCAGCACAACAACCGTGTGGAGCTTAGCATCCAAGGAGTCTCTGTTGTACGGTATTCTCCTGTAAATATCTAGAAACAGTAACTCATGTGGGGGTTAGTATAAAACCAACATTCTACATAGATACAAAGATAATAAAGTTCAATCAATCCTCCACTTAGTTAACAACCATTGAGACTGAGATCCTTGAGGGAGATTGCCCAAGGATAAGAGTCTGCATCTCACTAAAGATTGAATTTTGCTAACCACAGTAGGTACAGAGCATGATGCATTTTGGAAATTACGAACATTTCTCTCAATCCATACCTGATAGACTGAGGCAGAAAAAATCAATTTGATGATCAAGTTCTTAAGTGATTTGCCTCTGATATTTGAGATCTGATTAATCCAGTTAGCCCAAGATCTTGGATGCCAATTTACATTAATGTGAGTAAGAATTTCAGACCATACTTGTGAGGTGAAGGGGCAGTTGAAGAATAGATGATCATGGCTTTCCACACCATGGCAAAAACTACAACAGGATACAGGAATGGTACCAAACAACACCAGTCTGTCTACAGTATAGAGTCTGTTGTGTATTGCAAGCCAGGTAATCATGCTACACTTAGGAATGTGGCCAGGAAACCAAATGCTCTTGTGCCAAGACACCTTGGGATATATATATATTTTTGGGTAACTTAGCTTGAAATTAAAAGGGGTTAAGCGAATGCACAGCCTACAAGGGGCATACCCCAGGGAGGACAAAATAAAAATAAAGAAAAGAAAAGAAAAAATTGCGTACTCCCCAGCACAACCCGCCGGGGTGGGAAAATATGAAGTACAGCACAACCCGCTGGGATGGATAAAATAAGCATACAGTAGCAAAATAAAACTGTTAATTTGTGGCTCTAAATAGCCCGATTCATAATTGATTTGTTGTGGTCCCACTATAATGAGCATAAATGGCCAATGTTGTTCCGGGCACTAAGGCCCACTTAGTCAATCTGGCTTCAAGTGAAAATGCTCCACCAGGGTCCCACAATCCCTTCAACTCTTCTGACAATTACAATTGTTGACCACATGAAAACCCTCTAGGCGTGTAAAGTATAAACTACAGTTGTTGATGGCCGTACCACTTTGCGTGTAATGTTTAGACCATGAGATAAGTTTGGGGAGATGGACCAAATACTGTGCCCATTTACCCAAAAATACAGCTGTGCCCCACACTAGAAAAGGCAACGAAGCCCACTTTCGGATGAGAGAGTGAGTATCACTCCCTCTCTCCTTCCCAAACATGATTTCCACTTTCCAAGAAATCCTGGTAAACAAACACAGGTGTGGACGGTCGATTTCCACCGGTGGTTTTTTGATTTGAAAATAGAGTCGCCACCCGGGTTTTTAGAAGATGGTTTAGGACCCGAGAAACCGTTTTGAAAATGATTTGGAAAATGATTTAGAAAAATAATTTGAAAACCAGAGATTCGTTTCGGATTCGAGAGCCAGGTTACGAACAGGGAAGGGTTTTAATGCACCCCGTTCGCCCGATTAAAATCGGTCTTTACTAAACATTTGTGGGATTTTTAGAAAATATTTTTAATGCCGAACTTTAACAAATGAACATTTAAATCATGCAAAAAAGACGATAATAATGAAAAAAAACAATCAACTGATATGTAAATTACAATAAATATACGAAAATCAGAAGTTTAAACTGTTCATGCACGGTACTGATTAAAACTTTGGATTTTACAAGAAAAGTATGCCGTGCGGCACTGTTCATCAATCCAACGGTCAAATTTTCAAAAGAGTACCGTACAACACTCCAAGTGTACCGTGCGGCACAGAGGGAGTGCCGTGCGGCACTGTTTACTTCATAAACAGTTCAAACTTGGTTTTTTCGACATGATTGAATAGAAGCACATACAAGGCATGAAATATGGTTAAAAATAGACTATTTTGAATGGGAAAATGATATGTTTAAATAGGGAATATTCCTCCTCACAAAATTACTCCGTTTGGGGCGAGATTTTCCCCGTACGACGCAACCGGGAGGATTATAAACAAGACGGGTTTTACTACAACATGGGCGTACCGAATGCGGAAATGATATTGATCATCATCCCACATCCGGCATCCCTCCCCTCAGGGCACCAAGTTACGAAATTGGCGAAACGGGATTATACCTCGGTTCGGAACCTACGGATTGAAATGCTCCTGGAACTTCTTAGACACGGCTTGAACTTCCTCTGATGCTTGAAAAATCACTCCTCAATGTAATGTAGAAAGCTTGGTTGAAGGCTTAACGGAATTGGGTATGATCAGTGAAGGTTTTGGGATGAAAAACAGGGCAATGGGTTTCGGGTTGCAACTGGATTGGTTTTTGAAATATGAGGTAGATTTCTGGAGCTTTGAGGGTATTGGTAATAAGTGATTTTGAATACAAGAAGAATTTAGGAGTAGAATTTAAGAGGGGCTTTCCATGGTTTTTCTCACAATTTTTTTCTCGATCTCATTTTCGTTGGAATCGATCGACATTTATAGCCGTAAGAATTTCCTTGGCCATCACACAAACTTGGTCTTCACTCAAACAATCATGGCTATGAGGTAGCCTTTCTTCCTCGCACGAAATCATCATGAGCAGAGAAGCCACTTCGTCAACATTTTGAGCTACTGGGAGCTCTGCAAAAGCTGTGTGACAAGTGACAGTGCCGTACGGCACAAACTGTGCCGTACGGCACACAAACTGTGTCGTGCGGCACACTTCCACCGCCAAAATTCAAAAGAGTGTTGTACGTGACTTGGGTTGTGCCGTATGTGAGAGATGAGTACCGTACGGTACTGTTGACTGAGTTGACTTGGGGAATTTCAATCCGAGAGGCCTTCCGGGCATTTCCTTTCATCATCGGGGATTAAAATGTTTATGAACATCTCATTTTGGGGTGTCTACAGTTGCCCCTCTTTGACGAGACTTGTGAATCATTGTGTGATGAGAGTCGCGTCAAAGACAGAAGACACCCCTTGATGTGGACGTCCTCGTATGAAAACAAACAAGTAAATATGATGCATGCGGTCGTGCTCGAAAGAGCTGCCTACGTACCCCATTGTAGGGATCAGACCAGCGTAGTTCACTAGGGCTTAATGCAGAACAATAAGAGTTGATAGAAAGCATACCTTGATCGGATTGTGGGGATTGTCACCCTGTTCTTCAACGAGGGAAAAACAAATGATGCGCTGTACACAAAACTCGCGTCTTGGCGTTATCGGAGAATTGGTACTGGAACCGTTGTTAATGCCGTAGAGGGCTTTTCAAAACTAGTTGGTGTTTGAGAAAACCATTGTTAATGCCATAGAGGACTTACGAAACCCTTTGGTGTCGAGAGAGACCGTCGTTAATGCCAGTGAGGACTTACGAAACCAGTCTGTTCTGAGATAACCGTTGTTAATGCCGGAGAGGACTTAAGAAACCAGTCTGTGTTGAGATAACCGTTGTTAATGCCGGAGAGGACTTACGAAACCAGTCTGTGTTGAGATAACCGTTGTTAATGCCGGAGAGGACTTACGAAACCAGTCTGTGCTGAGATAACCGTTGTTAATGCCGGAGAGGACTTACGAAACCAGTCTGTGTTGAGATAACCGTTGTTAATGCCGGAGAGGACTTACGAAACCAGTCTGTGCTGAGATAACCGTTGTTAATGCCGTAGAGGACTTACGAAACCAATGGTGCTGATATGATGGAATGGAATCATTGAGTGAGGTCTTGTGTAAGATCGATTTGAAAAATTGACTTCAGTGTCAAAATTGTACCGTGCAATATCAAACCTGTACCGTGCGGTTGAGAGTGAGCATCGTGTGGCAAAGTCTGAAAGGGGTGTACCGTGCGGTACTCAATGTGTGTCGTGCGGCAGAGTGGCTGTGCCGTACGGCACAAGCGGTTTTTATAACCGCCCAAAATCTTTGGTTTTCTCCCACTTTCAATACATTTCAAATTTCTTGGTCGGTTCGTTCTGAGAGAGTAAGACTCCGAAAACCATCATTTCTCTCATTCTCCTTCTTCTTCTTCTTTTTTTTTTTATAGATAATTCAGCTTTAAAATAAAAGGGGCTAAACGAATATACAGCCTACAAGGGGCATACCCCAGGGAGGACAAAGAAAAAGGAAAAAGAAAAGGAAAAGAAAATTGCATGGATTGGAAGGCCAAGCGGCTACAAAGGGGTTGGGAGATAGTGAGGCCCTACGGCTACAAAGGAGAATGCGGGAAATACACAACATTTTTTTTTTGTGTGGATAAAACAGCTTTAAAATAAAAGGGGCTAAACGGATATACAGCCTACAAGGGGCATACCCCAGGAGGACTAAACAGAAAAAGAAAAGAAAGAAAAACAGAAAGAAAAGCATGCCAAAGGCAACAATTTAACAGGGCGAAGTGGCTACAAGGGTAATTGAAAAGTACAAGCTAGAGGTAAGTCTACTAAAAAAGCCAAGCTACTGAGGATGGACACCCAACACGCGCTGGCATATAAAGCATTAACATGGGAGGACCCCCCACTCCCCAAATGTTATCACAACATGCCAAGGGGCATCCCCCCTAAGCTAGGCAACAAACAAACACTATCCGGTTCATAGACCGGGAGGCTCTAGGAAGGGAGCACTACTCACAGCAACACTTGAGTAGGCAGCAGATACACACGGTAAGGAGCACTGCTCACAGCAGCACATCATTGATTTTACCAAAATTTGGACAGAGTCTTGTTTGTAATTTGAGTAATCCAGCTGTAGTCACAAAATCTAAACAGCAATTCACATTACACGGCTTAAGTTTTGCAGCAACACTAAAACAACGAGGTCTAAAACACATCAGACTTCAAGCAGTAGACACAACAACAGACTTGAGAACTTCAAAACGCCTTCCAAATGCTTCAATGTGGAATGGTGATCAAGTTATGAGCTTATGCAAGACTGGGTTTTGAGAGTGGCCCGAGGACAGCCCCCTCTAGGCTTAGGCAAGTGAATAACAGACCAAGTGAAAAACTCAAAGTGAATATTCACTAACAGTAACTTATCACCTCGGGTAGCAGGAAATGAACAACATAACAGTGGTTCATCATCATGGAATGGGAGGACGCCCCCTCCCCAAGGGGATCATACATGCCAAGGTACATCCCCCCAAGGCTAGGCATTGACTCAGTGAGCCTTTACCACATGCACAATAACCAAATCTATACATCCAGATTCTGGGAAAAAATGGACAACATTTCGTTTGAATTTTGTACAGCCCAGAAACAGTATCTGCCCAGATTACATCAGTATCACACAACACCTCTTATGCAATGAAATCACGTGTAAAACTACATACAAGAGTAATAATAGATTGCAATAGTAGCAGAGTTGCAACAGCCCTTGCAACCCATTAAGCACTTAACAACAACAGATTGCAATAGTAGCATCCAGTTTAACATGATAGTTCAAGTGCAAGCAAGTAAGTAGGAAACCATGGGTTGCAACAGCCCTTGCAACCCACAATAATTAGCTATCAAACTGAACGCCACAACATCTGAGCCGCAACTGGAATTAATGCAGCAACACAGCAGTAGCAATCGGGACAGTACAACAAAGCAGTAGCAATCTGAGCCGCAACTGAGCATGATTTATATGTTCTAAGAATAGTACATGTGATGCCCTAGTACTTTTATGTCTCACCTACAACTCCCTCGAGTCCTCACGGCTTCAATTACACTCGCTAAGGCTGGACTCCCTTAGCTCACTAGGTTACTCCAGATTCAATTCGCATCACTCACAAAGAAAGGTGGGGGGGGGGGGGGTCAATCACACAACTCACCAGGGAGACATTCTCCTTCTTCTCTCCTCCTTTCCCCAAATTCCTTTAACCTTTCGGTCCAATCCCATCCTAAACCGAGTTCTCTCTTCTGAAATACACTTGCCATGGCAGATTCAAGCGAGGAACAGAGCGGCTCTACCGCGTCCGCCGTTGATACGACGTCGTCGGCGTTTGAGGAAGTGGGTACATCATCCGGCGAGTCGGAGAGTGACTCATTTATGGGTATTCCGGCTGATACCGGCCCAGTTGCTATAGATCCGGTTCGTGAAGCACCGATAGGGGCTGAAGCAACATCCTCCTTGCCGGAAATAGTACCGACGGGGCTTGGGGAGTCTCATTCCGGCGAGACCTTAACTCCGGTGGAGGTACGGGATATTACGGATACTGGTGATGCCACGGTGATGGGCAGTGGTGATGTTGGTGGAGATTTGGGTATCGCACGGCACACTGAGAGTGTCGTGCCTGATGCTGGGAGTGCTGCGGTCGCGGATTTGAGTACCGTGCGGCGCGTTGAGAGTGCCGCGGCTATGGGTGAGAGCACTGTGGGTGGTGATGACACTGTTGGTGACGACCAGAGTGCTGTACAGCATACTGAGAGTACCGTGCGTGATACTGAGAGTGTTGTGGGTGGCGATCAAAGTACCGTGGCTAGCCATGAGGGTCCAGAGGCTATGGAGATTGATCCTTCAGGTACGGGTACTTCGCCTTTTGATATTGCAATGAATCTTAGTGGGATTGATGTTGTTGTAGAGAGAGTTGGTGAGCAGGTTGTGACTGACATACCGGTGACTCGGGGAGGTACCAGTGATAGGGATGTTCTGGTGGACGATGTTATAGGAGGGAGTAGCACTGAGAGTGAGGAGATACCATTGGTGAGGCGTATCGCTCCGGGTCAGGCTATTGTGATTGGTACTGCTAGAGTGCCAGAGGAGAGTGCTGAGAGAGAGGTAGAGGTTTCAGAGCCTCTGTTGTTTACACCTGCAGTCGGTTCTTCTCGTAGGCCAGGCTTGACTTTGGCAGACACCTTGGAGGGAGCGAGAGATGAGGATATTGCAGCTACTTTGCAGGAGTCTCCCCAGTTTGAGAATATTCTGGTTCAGGAGGATATGCCATCTCACGTCAGGGATGTTGAGCAGGAGGAGAGACAGAGAGAGACTGAGGTAGCCACCGGGGAGGAGCGTATGACCATAGTTCGGGAGGTCGAGTTGGCATTGGATCACAGAGTTCCTTTTACGCCTGCCACTTATGTCCCGAGAGTTCACTTCTTTGTTCCTCAGGGATGTGACACATATACTCCCATGCTGCCTGTGTATTTGGATACAAACGTTATTCGTGATCGCTCGACCCATATTGCTTACAAAAATCCTTTGGTATGCATCTTGTTTATTCTTTACTGCTTTGTATCTGTTTGCTATACATTCCTTTTGACGATAATTGATATACATTGTGCAACGCTTTTGTTGACAGACTCAGAGATCCATGGGCGGTTATGGAGGTTCTGCGAGTTCTTTGGCTTATTACCACGCGCTGCCGCCGAGTGTGAGGGCTTTGGTTGATGCCTCCGGTTTTACCATTTTTATTCGACTCTTGACAGTGACCAGGACGGATCGCAAGCTAATACGAGCTCTGGTGGAGAGGTGGTGGGATACCACCAATACTTTTCACTTCAGATTCGGGGAGATGACCATCACTCCCCTTGACTTTGCTGCTATCACTGGTCTGAAAGTTGGAGGCGAGCCCATTCCATTTGACTCAGAGCTATATTTGGATACTGCTGCCGTAGAGCACTATTTGGGGAGGAGGCCTGGAGGCATTGAGCCGGGGGTGAGATATACTGTCTTGGTGGATTTCTGGGACCATGAGCTGGAGTCAGAGGAGGAGGCTAGACAGATGGCAAGGGCTTACTTGTTATACCTCTTTGGTGCTTCCCTGTTTCCGAATAGGCAGGGCATGGTGCACTTGGGTTGGCTACCGGTGCTGGAGAGTTTTAGAGACGGCTGGGAGGTTTGACTGGGGTGGTGCTGGCTTGTGCACCGTGTACTGCTTCTTGGGTTGCGTCTGCCGTGGAGTAGGTACGAGCCTTGGTGTCTACTGGAGAGTTCTAGAGGTAAAACTTTGCTAGCATTTCTCCTTTGTGTAAACCATGATACTGCCTTAGCCATATCCTCTGACTTGATTGGTTTTTGAACATGCAGGTGTGGGCTTATGAGGTGTTGGGAATATTTGCCCCAGCCAATTCTCACAGTAATGAGAATGTGCTTCCACGTGCTGAAAAGTGGGGATTGGAGTTCACAGGAGCAGGCGATCATAAGGGAGACTTGAGGAGCTTCAGACTTTTCCTTGATTCTACCACAGGGGACAGAGTAAGCTTCTTTGTGATTCAACCTTTTGTGCTTTCTTGTCTTCTCTGTTTCTAAAAAATGACAAACCTTTTCCTTGCAGGTGAGGTGGAATGTCTGGGACAGGTTGCGCAAGGATTATCTAGTCAGGAGCAGGGAGTGGACACGGAGTCGAGTGCTTCTGGAGTGTCCATACGGCTAGCGATGGTACTTGGGTGACAGAGTGTCTCGTCAATCTCTTGGGATTGACCATTTCAGAGTGCCTTCTGTGGACGGCCCACCTGGATCGCGCGGAAAAGATTGTGATTGTTTGAGTCGCCACCCGGATTTGAGGTCTGAACCCGAGAAACCGATAAAAATATGACTCGTTGCCCATTGAAAAAGATTTTACTAGTCCTGGCGGAATCAAAGATTTCTCGGATTCGGGGGTTTGGTTACGAGAGGGGAAGGGTTTTACGGCACCCCTCTCGCCCGGTCCGTGAACCGGTCTCTACTTGATATTTTGTGGGATTTTAAAAAAATGTTTGAAATTTAATTTATTCACGTAAATGAGGAATCGGGGATGGGAATCACATAACAACAAAATATACAGGGGATACGAATTTACGGTGAATGCTTGTGCGCTTGGTTTACATGGATGATGATAATAATAACAACAATTACTACCAATGTCCACAGAAATAAACTACAACAGAAACTATACAATCAATCCCAAGGAATTATGAGCATGGGATTTATCACACTGTTTGCAATCTGGATCCCAGAATGGGGATTGAGCGCTCAAGGGTGATGACTTGAGCGCTCAACCCTCATTCCCCCCACACATCTTCCTTGCTGGTTTTTCATGTTCGATGATACTTTAAGACTTTGAACCATTGCAGAAACATCATACAAGTATCACCTCGCTTCAGAAATCATCAAAAGATGTTAAAAACATACTTGCTTTCGAACCAGTTTGAGCGCTCAAGGCTCATGGATTGAGCGCTCAAACCAATTTTGAAAGAGAGAGAGGGATTCAAATCACAAACGCTGTACTGACAACTTATACTCACCAACAAGGAATTAAACCATAATCCATCATCAGAACTGCTGGAAAATTGCAAATAAGCCAAGAACAGTTTGAGCGCTCAAAGATCTGACCTTGAGCGCTCAAGCCATAACATGGCTTTCTAATTTTTTACCTTTAAACAGATTTCAATACCTCCTCAGGATCACCAAAGGCATAAAATAAAGTTTCAAAAGGTCAGACAGCCACTGTTTTGCAGTCAAATATAAGAAATTTGAAGATTTTGATCTTTAATCACCATAAAATGGTTAATTTTACATTCATGCATGTAGTTTTGGTGTAGAAATAAACTGTTTTGAGAGTTACATGAACGCAATTAACTCTTAAATAATGATCAAAACCAAAAGAAAGCTTAGAAATTAGCAAAACAGAAGCTTGTTCAGAATTGGGCTTGAGCGCTCAAGGCCAGAGGCTTGAGCGCTCAAACCCTGTTGTAACTGCAGATTTGAAAAAGGTTTTTGAGCAACTTTCAGACCTTTGTGAGTTCAATGCAAGTATAGAGAACTTGCTTGAACTCACTGATCTTCCTCAGATGGGCCAAAACAGCGAATTCATCACATGTTTTACTACCTTTTGGAAGATGTTTGTGATTTGAACTTGATTCTGGGCTTTGGGATGATGATTGTGGATGTTTTTGGCTTATAATCTGGACGAATTGAACAATGTAGGTGGTTGATGGATGATCAAGGATCGAATTTCTGGGTTTGATGAATGGTTTTGTGAGTGGTTTTGATGGTAGAAGAGTAGTTTTGTTGAGAGAGAGAAAGATGATTGATTTTCTGGTGGAATCAGCAGTGGAGGAGTGTGAGTGTTCGTCCTCCAAAACCAGGGGTGTTGGATGGTTTTTATAGAGTGAGTGGGAGGGAAGAGAGGAGAGAGAGGAAGTGGGTTTGTGTATTTAGGAGTATTTTTAGTGTATTTTTGGAGTTAGTGGAGTACATTGTACGTATAAGGATCGTATAAGATCATCCCCAGACGCTCCCATGCAGGAAATCTCATGATGAGATACTCTGCAAGTTGCTGACTGGATCAGAGTTGAGCGCTCAAAGCCGTGGGCTTGAGCGCTCAAGGTGTGTCTCAGGAGTTTGAGCGCTCAAGGCCATGGGCTTGAGCGCTCAAGGCTATGGATGGCAATTTGCTGGCTTGGCTTGGTTTAACAGTGCTTGGGTTGGTTTGGAACATTTTGATTGTTTAGGTGGTGTTTGGTTGATTTTGATCAAATTCAAATCATTCTTACAAGTTCCAGGTAATCGGTCCGTTTCATCATCGGGGATGCTCGAGCATATCTCGGGTTCAAAATTGGGATGTCTACACCTTCGCCCCTTCCTTTGCTTGTTCAGAGGACAGCTGAGTATACTCGAGCAGAGATAGAGAGACACACAGTGCCGACGGAGGTGATCTTCAGCCCTTCGATAGATTATGAGGGATATTTGAGTACTCATTTGGCATATAACCTGACTATGGAAAATCGCCTGAGAGCCGCTCCTGCTTTACCTGAGTTGAGGAGAGAGATTGAGGTAGTGACTGCTGATGGAGCGCTTGGAGTAGTGACAGTGCCTCTTATTACTCCCACAGTTACTCTTGCCACGACAGAGGTGACTTCTGATTGTTGTACTTGCTTTGATTATTTCCTTGTATCAATATCCCGTACATTACTGATGCACCTTTGTTTTTCAGATTCCTGTTGAATGGGCTACGACATCGTACCAGTTGGCGCAAGACTTGCAGGCCATGGTCCGTCAGTTTGTGATGGGCATGGCTCCAGTGGTACGCCCGCGAGTTGAGCAGGGAGTTGTACTTGGTCGTAGGCGGAGTGCTACCAGAGAGAGGACACCAGCGCGAGGTTCCAGAGAGGCTGGTGGAGGCACAGGCTGAGGTGCTGGAGAGACTAGCAGAGGCAGAGAGACTGGTCGTGGTACTCGTCGGAGGAGAGAGAGTAGCTGAGGAGCAGGTACTAGTAGTGAGAGAGGAGCTAGTCGCAGGGCTACTCCTAGCAGTGGAGCTGCTGAGGTATATTTTAGATACGCCTTTCCTTTCTATTGATCATTCATACTTCCCATGTGTTTTGACAGACTTTGTTGCTTTTGCAGGGAGCGTCAGGTTCCCAGAGTGCTAGGCGTTCAGCGCCTCGAGCTACTTCAGCAGTTCCGGCTTCAGGTCGAGTCTTGCGTTCCACTGCGGTTCAGGAGAGGCGGAGGGAGAGTGCATCACAGAGAGAGGAGTCCGCGGAGAGTAGTACTGCTGAGAGCCACCCTTCTACACCAGAGGAGTATAGACATTTAGGATCCGCGCCATCGAAGCGCCCTCGTACCTGAGACAGTTGTTAGTAGTAGCTTTTATTAGGTGGGGCCTGCGTGCCTTGTTTTGACTTGGGCGCCTGTTTAGCCCTTCTGTATAGATGGCCTGCGAGCCGTGGTAGTTGATTTAGCATTGGGCCTGTTTGCCCCTGGACATGTTTATGCTCATGATGTGGATATTTATTTTTTTTTGGGTAATTTAGCTTGAAATTAAAAGGGGTTAAGCGAATGTACAGCCTACAAGGGGCATACCCCAGGGAGGACAAAACAAAATAAAGAAAAGAAAAGAAAAAATTGCGTACCCCCGGCACAACCGCGGGGGGAATTTGAAATCCAGCACAACCCGCTGGTATAGGATACATATGTCTAAGACAAAATGGTAAGCATGACAAAATTAGTGTGCACTGCAGTGAAGCACTTGAAGTAATTTTCAACCATTTCGGTTGAGTAGGTATTGACCAAGGTGCTGACCCATTTTGTGAAACCATGCGTGGGAATAAAAACATACGCATGCAGCTTTGCACTCTGCCACATGCCGACCAAGGCATGTGCAAATCCATTTTCCCGTGAAAATCGACCCCACATGGGCCAATGCCCATTTTTCTTGCGTGAAAGACAAAGGCTTGCCTTTGCATACTGCCTTACGTGGGTACACCTGTCCCGATGGGACCAGTTGATTTACGTGGCTTGCCTTGGCCCCACTTTCCCTCCAAAATAAATGATACTATACCATGAACGTGTAAGAGAAGAAAGTGGGGCAGAACCATCGAATAAACTTGCTGTAGCAATTACCACTTGTTTTGAACAAAATATGCGTTCAAGTGGGAGTGGGACCCCACTTGTTCTAGCTGCCATCACGTGACTTGATCTAAATATGCGTTCAAGTGGAGTAGTCTTCTCTTGTCGGAAGCAAAGAAAGCCTGTGGTAAAGCTGTCCCCCGCATGGGACAGCATTGAAATTATGATCGATTTTGAAAGGTTGGACGGACAACTGGGGTACAGCTGTATCTCACCAACTAACCGGGGCAGTAAGCCCACTTGCAGGATTGGGCGAGTGAATCTCACACTCCATCTTCTCAGCCACTACCAGATGAACTTGAACATGGAAAGCACGAACCAACTACTACGAACAACTCAAACTGACGCGTAGAAGAAGATACGAGGGTCTACATCACTAGACACACCTTAGCAGCCAGAGACCAGTTGCGGTATTACCCCCACCGCCGTGACATGATCGACACCTAACGGGGGGAACTAAGCCGCATAGGAAAAGTCGGTTTCAGACCCTTGAGATCTCTAATGCTTCAGTGTGAATCGTTCTAAGAGTTGGAACCCACGTAACTGCTGCCTGATTTCTGCAAATTAATACTCCAACGTCAACCAGTATGAAGGTTTTGATGAGGGAATCTGGATCTCTTGGGTTGGAAAGCCCAACGAAAACTAGACCCCTGTGATTGGTAACCCCTAGGACGAGCCTCAACGGGGATAAACAATGATGGACCATCAGGATAGGGAGACGACCTCCAAATCCCATCTTCTACTGTCTTCAATTGCGTGATGGATGGGCTTTAGCAAGTGAATTGGGGATGACCCAACGGTGGAGCCTTGGACAGAACTGACCCACATATGGGTCGTGTGGAACAAATCCTTACCGAGAACCTGGGGTCTTTGTTCTTGAGGGAGAGGGACCTTGTATCCCTTGAACAGATAAACCCAATTTTTGTGAGGAGTGGAGTGCAAATCCTCCGAATGGACATAGAACCAACCAGAAGGTTGGCTAATTTGTGAAAAAATTATGATGGGGAAGGGAGGGGAGTGCATTCTCTCTCTAGAATCTAGAGAGAGAAGCTCTCAACCCTCTTCTCTCTCTGTAATAGCATTACATGATGTGGATATTTCCGATTTGGTTTTATAAAAACTTGCGCTTTTGATTCGCTTTTATTCACATTAGCAATGAATTTGAAAAATCAAAGTTTGCACATGAGTACTTAGTTAAAGTAACTGAATCGGGAATAATAAACTTTGTATATGGAGAGCTTGACTCACATTCGTGGTTGTGACTCACAGGACTCAATGAAATAAAGGAACTTATGGACTTATACGTATAATGCATGGATCAATGATAATAGAACGATGCTTGTTGTGCGCACATGCCGGCATTGCCGTTTGACAAATGAATGGAATGATTTCTGTACATGACACGACGTACATGAATTGATCAAGCTCGTGAGATGACAACATCATGAAGTATAGCTTGCCGATGTTTCCATTTTTGATGTACAAGTCTCCGAGACACTTTGATCATTGAAATTTGGTTGGGGCCGTCAACCATCCTTCCACTAGATCGCATGCACACATTACGGCTTGTATGCACATGCTATGTGCCAAAGAGAAGCATGGAATGAGCTCTGGATGTTCAAAACTCAATTTTGCTGAAATTATCCGGTTGTGCCGTGCGACATTAAAACTGTGCCGTGCGGCACTCTTAGTGTGTCGTGCGGTATTGGCCTAACAGTGCCAAAAAAATTGCAACTTGTAGCCGATTTCTGGTCTTTCTTTTTGGCCTTTCATCACTCCAATGCACGTCCTAGGGTCCTGAAGAGCCACTGTGAGGCGCCTTTTGAGAAGCTTTGCAAATTTAGCATGATTTCTTACGGTTCTCGAGTCGGCACGTTCTTCAAGATGGCCGTTCTTCGGGACTTTAAACTTTGTAACGTTCTTCATGCATGGCAGCTATAAGAGCCATTAATTTCATTCCTCATTTGCATTCCAAACCCATAAACTTTTTCTTTGTTCAATTCTTCACAATGGCGGTGAGTTTCTCAGCTTTGATACGTCCTTGGCTTGATGATCTCGATGGCTTGGACTGGCTCCACTTCCGGGGTCACAGGCTGACTTCCCTTCGCTACATTCGAGACGTGTCCATACGTCCTGAGTTGTTGTGAGCTGCAACACAATTCTGGGACCCTGAGGTGCATGTTTTTCGCTTTGGTCTTCATGAGTTATGCCCCACCGTGGAAGAATTCTATGCATATATTGGAGGTTTTGATTTGGTGGGGCCTATCATTCCTCTCCAAGGAGTTGGTTTTGCCCCAGTAGTGTCTTCCAAACTTGAGATAAGCAACAATGCTGCCAAGTCCATGATTCGTGGAGGTTTTCTGAACATTCCACGCCTTATTGAGGGATTCCGCTCCAATGACTTTGCTCTGTGCTTGTGTTTACTGGCTGCATTTTTGTTTGTGCAATCTGATGGTCAGGCAAGCTCTTCCTTGGTTGGTGCGGCCATGCAAATCGAGGAGTGCAAAGACGTGGCTCCCATGGTTCTGGCTGAAACTTTGATGGGTATAGATGGGGTTCATGCCGGCCGGACCGACGTTTTCGAGGGTAGTCCTTTGCTCCTACAGGTAGGCTTCTCACTCAGCTCTCCTTTTTCTGGTTTTTCACTCGTTTTCATTTTACCTCGACTCTCAGTTTAAGGCTTTCTAAGGTTTCTTACTTGTTTTCTCTCTTTCCCACAGCTGTGGTTATGTGATAAGGCCAATCTGCTGGAGCCTGTGCCAAGAAACCGGGTTCATGAAACGCAAGGGTTTGTTATCAGGGGCTTCAAGGAAGTTTTTGATGATGTGGGAGGTTGGGTTCAGAATCTCTCCCATCTCACAGAGGAAGTGATTTCCTGGCGCTTGACTTGGATTGATCTTCCTGACATGGCTATTAGCAACATGGGGCGTCAGCGTATGGTTTTGGTAGGCCTGACCCGATGGACTTTCTACATTCCAAATCGTGTTCTTCGTCAACTTGGTGCTCGTCAAGTACTGCCACCTGCAGGTCCCGAGGACTTTGTCATGCCAAATTTCAATGTTGCCACATTCAGAGCTTATCAGAACAATTGGAGGGAGCGTGTGACCATTCCAAGAGATTCATATCCCAGTGTTCTCCTTCCGGCACATTACAAGAGATGGTTGACAAGAGATATCGAAGCAAGAGCAAATGGAAACTAAGACAGACCTTTAGACTCGATCTTACTGTGCTTGCAATAAGTTGTGTACCCACTGTTATGGATGTTGTTGTTTATTTGTTTCTGAAAGTTTCATGCTCAGCCATGTAATCGAAAAAGTTTGTTTGAATAAACTTGAGTTTTGAGAATTTTCCATTCTTGGTTTTTACCAGTTCTGTCTGTGAAATCTTTGAAATGCGCACAATGACTTGGAATCAACTCAAAAGATTGTGACCGAACCTCAGGATGAGGCTGCCTACGTATCCCTTGTAAAAGGAATCAGGTCATGACGTAGTTCAGGACTACAAATGTTTGGTTAAGGTTCACTCGGGTATTTACACTCTCCTTTTGTGCTCTGAATTTTGCCTAGTACCGCCCTTGCGGGTTTTCGGTCTAGCGAGCTTTTGACTTATTTAGCCTTATCTTTTGCCTAGGCTGCCCTTTCGGGTTTTCAAACCTAGCAGGCTTTTTGCTCTAATTTTTGCCTGGAACTGCCCGCCCTTGCGGTTTTCAGTCCAGCGAGCTTCTCTCAGGGGTAATATCTCTTGAGTTGATCCAAGTTGACCAGAGTAGAGAATTCATTGCCGTCGAGATCGATGAGTTGAGTCCCCGACCACTTCTAGTCTCTTGACTCCAATTTCCAAGGCAGCTTCCATCCCTACGATGCAGGCTTCATATTCTGATTGGTTATTAGTGACTTCGAAGTTTAACTTGAAAGCAAGAGGGATATGCGATCCTTCTGGGGAAATTAACAATACCCCAATTCCAAACCCTTTCTGATTGGCTGCCCCGTCGAAATACAACATCCAGACATCATTAGTGGCTGTCATCACGTTTTCATCTGGGAATTCAAACTCTACATCTTCTGGACCTTCCACAGGGTGATTGGCAAGAAACTCGGCAACGGCTCTTCCTTTTACTGACTTCCTAGTAACATACTTGATATCAAATTCTGCTAGCAAAAGCAACCATCGTGCTAACTTACCTGTAAGTGCGGGTTTCTCAAATAAATATTTGAGAGGGTCCATTCAAGAAATCAGCATTACAGAGTAAGCCAACATATAATGCCTTAATTTCTTGGAAGCCCAGACCAAAGCCCAACAAGTCTTTTCCAGAGAAGTGTACCGCTCTTCGCAACCAACCATCTTCTTGCTTATGTAATAGACAGCCTTCTCAGATCCGCTTTTTCCTTCTTGTGCTAGCATGCATCCCATGGCGGATGAAGTGACTGACAGATACAGAATCAGAGGTTGCCCTGGCACAGGTGGCATCAGGATCGGAGGATTCTGTAAGTACTTTTTGATTGTTTCAAAGGCTTTCCGACATCTGTCATCCCACTTAAATGGCACACCCTTCTTGAGAAGATGAAACATCGGCTCGCAAGTCGAGGTTAACTTGGCGATGAATCTGCTGATGAACTGAACCTTGCCGAGGAAACTTCGCACCTCTTTTTCTGTTTGCGGTGGTTTCATTTCAAGAATAGCCTTGATTTTGGATGGATCCACTTCGATCCCTCGGGTTGTGATCATGAAACCCAACATCTTGCCTGCTGTAACTCCGAATGTGCATTTTTCGGGATTGAGACGCAATCTGTACTTGCGAATTCTTTCGAAGAACTTCCTGAGAGCGTGCAAGTGCCCTTCTCTTTCTTTGGACTTGACGATCATGTCGTCCACGTATACTTCGACTTCCTTGTGGATCATGTCATGCAGTAAAGTTGTGGCGGCCCTCTGGTAAGTAGATCCGGCATTCTTTAATCCAAACGGCATAACCCTGTAACAATAGGTCCCCCATTCTGTGGTGAAAGTAGTCTTCTCTCGGTCCTCGGGGGCCATGAGAATCTGATTGTAGCCAGAAAACCATCCATGAAAGAAAGCAATGCGTGCCCCGCAGTGTTGTCTACGAGTACGTCTATATGTGGCAGCGGAAAGTCGTCCTTAGGGCTGGCTTTGTTCAAATCTCTGAAATCCATGCAGACTCGAATCTTGCCATTTTTCTTGGGAATAGGCACGATGTTGGCGACCCACTGAGGGTATTCTGTTACCATTAAGAACCCTGCGTCTATCTGCTTATGAATTTCCTTCTTGATTTCTAGCACCCAGTCAGGCCTCATTTTTCTCAACTTCTGTTTGACAGGTTTTGCATCAGGATAAAGCGGGATTCGATGCTCCACGATTTCAGGATCAATTCCGGGCATGTCCGCGTGAGACCATGCAAAAACATCTTGAAATTCTTGTAAAAGATCTGAGTGAGTTTTAAATTCTTCTGGAGACAACCCAGAACCGATTTGAACCATTCGTGGATTACTCTCATCTTTCAGATTTATCAAAATTATTTCTTCTTTTATAGGCTGAGCATGCCTTTCATTTTCTCGTTCGATTAGAGATCGGAGTTCTTTTGGAATTTCTTCCTCAAACTCAATCCCATCATCGGCGGGGTTAACACAATTTATTCCAGCCACAGCAAGATAAGCAAAGTCGATTTCATTCATTGCAAAAGAGGTGGCCCCAGGGGCATGATACATGAGAGTGGACTCAAACTCAAAAGAGAAATGATGACGTGGAGGACTAACAGACACATGCATTGACTCAAAAGTGGACCCAAACTTGGTGTTAAACTCAGACTCAATGCTAGACTGTGACTTAGACTCAAATTCAGTGCTAGTGTAAATAATTTTGGGAACAAAAGTGCAGTTTTTATAAGTTCCATTAGCATCCACAATGAGCGAGGTAACATCTCCAAGGGTTTCCTGGCCTAGCATCATCAGCTCCATGTCTCCAACAGGCTCCAAATCAAATATCATTGCAGCGGGCCCGTCCTTGACCGTACCTATTGGACTTTCATTCCCAAACAACGACATCAGATTCCCTGAGTCAAAAACTTCGATCCAGTCAGATTTGCATTGTTTGACCAATTCTTCTAGCTTTGCTGGTTCATCATCACTGTCCCATGTGTCGTTGGCGAAGATTTCGAATCCTGGCAGCTTGGTCTTTTTCTCCATGTCCCAAAATGGCTCTGGCTCTCCTTGATAGATAGTTTGTTTTTCTTTGACGAAACGAGTGGGACCTTTCTTTGACTGAACACGGGCTCGAGTTTTCCATCCACTTCCAAGCTCATCTTTGTTGGGTTGATAACCGAGGTCGAAGCGGTGATTGTTCATAGGAAAATCTGGGAATTCGGCCACTCCTTGATTGTCTTCTCCATGTGTGATCTCAAGCACAGGGGCATTATCAGAGATATGGGGACGAATTCCAAATTCTCCATAGATAGTCAGAGTTCCTGCGGCTAGACCAAGCTGAACTTTCTGATGCAGAGAAGACGGTACTGCCATAATGTCTGGGTGATGAAGCCATGGCCTACCCAACAACAAGTTGAAAGATGAAGAAATGTCGAGCACATGGAACTCGACGTTAGACTTGAAACTTTCGACTGATATTTCTAGTTGAACAATTCCGATTACATCCCTTCGTGTATTATCATAGGCGCGCGCTCCAAGATTTGACGGTTGGAAATCCTTAGTTGTAAACCCAAGACAGTAGGCCGTGCGCAGTGGGCAGACATTCAAAGCAGATCCATTGTCTAGGAGAATAACGGGGACCCATTTCCCCATACATTTCATAGTGATGTGAAGCGGCTTGTTGTGACTGGCTCCTTCTGGCGGCAAATCTTTCTCAATGAATGTCACAACATGTTTTGCCTGGTTCGGCGCGAGCAAAGCTACCAATGTTTCAGGGGGAGTGTCAGGTGGCACTTCCATGTTGGACAGAGTCTTGATTAGTTTTTGACGGTGTTCCCTGGATGAGGAAAGTAGCCCCCAGACGGATACTGATACTGATGCTGGATTTCTTTCAAGTTGCTTCCGGATGGGGTCTTCCACTGGTATAGGATTCCTTTGAGGTGGTTGAGTGACAGCTTCCGGTGCCTGAGTGACATCTTCCGGATTATTTGGAGTCGAATTGTCCTGGACAGGATCGTTCCAAGTAAATGCCCCAGCCTGAGCATGGTTAGAGGTGTTGCCTCTTTGCAGGTTAGCAGGTTGATAAATCCGTCCGCTTCTTGTTACTCGGTTGACTGATGGCGACTCTTCATCCCAAAAATCTGAAAATTCATTGACCTTTCGTTTTCCGGCTTTAATGGATTCCAACTTCTGCTCAGTGTCAAAATACTCGGACCAAAAACCCGCAAGACTTTTTTCAACTTTTTGTTTCTCGATTTTGATGTTCTCCATCTTCTTTCCCAGATTTTCTACTGCTTGATTGCGCCAAAATGAATCATCTAACATGGCTCTGTTGACGGTCTACTTCATCATTGTCGAATCGAATATCGATCACGTCCTCTTCGTCCCAAAATGAGTCTGTGATTAAGACCGAAACATCTGGCTGAGGAGGAAACGGCACGGATGGCCGAGGCAGAGATTCTCCAATCATGTAGGCCTGAGGAAACCAGTCATGGTCACCAAAAACGGTTTCTATGGCAGAATGTTCTTCAATCCCATGAAGCGGAGGTGGCAACAAATTATCCGGAGGGTTACTGCTAGGGACCCAATGATAAACTTCACCGAGTGTCCGATTCCATATGTCTCCGGGTTCTTCAAACATGTGTAGGAAGCGAAATTGCATCCAGAGGATCAGCACAAATTGCCTCCCACCTTTCTCGCCAATCTTCTTGTTCGTTTGGTTCAACATATTCAAGAGTATGCACCATTCCTGCGATGCACACGACTTTGTCGATCCGACAGATACTGGAGTCTGTTGGTATAGAAACTACCGGCTTGATATGAGAATTCGGGATAATAAACTGGCTTGGGTCCCACTCCTGGCGAAGTTCTTCCCAATCTTGATCCTTCATGGCCCATTCCTCATTTTCGATGATATCTGCCCATCTAGAGTTGGGTTTTGGTTTAACACTTTCGAGGAAGCGGATTTCAAGATCTTCTGGTACAGGGATGAGGGGTTTAGGTTCGGTGACCGGTATGCTGTATAGGCTAGGGTTGAATTTAGTGGAGCTTGGGTTATTTGGAGTGGAGCTGAGAGAGATTTGGTTGATTTGGGTATTGGACTTGTGTGTCTGGCATGGGGTTTGAGACAGTATTTGGCTTTTTGAGGGGGAGTGGAAGTGTTCCATCTTCAATGAGGTCTTGGATTTTGTGCTTGAGACGGATACAATTGTTGGTATGATGACCGGGCATTTGGTGATAGGAACAGAAGGCGTTCGGGTTATGGTTTGGAGGAAGCACTTTGGGTGGCTCGCGAGGCTCTAGTGGTTGGATGGTGCCTTTTTCAAGGAGCTTTTTGTAGACTGCGGTTAAGGGAAAGGGAAATTGGTAGAAATTTCTCGCTTGCCGGGTTGGTTGGGTTGCTATCTGGTTAATGGGCTCAGTTTTGGTTGGTTTCGAGGAGCTGGCATGGGTATGGCTGTATTGGTTGGTTCCGAACAGGGTATTGCTGTTGCCGGAGTAAACTCTTTTGGGTTTGGCAGATTCTCCTTTCTCAAATACACCAGTTCTGAGTGCATCTTCAACCGCAAGGCCGGCTTCGTAGAAAGTTCTGAAATCGGCGGTGGTTTGAAAGACTACCAGATGCTTTGCAAAATCAGGCGCCAGATTCTTCATGTTAAATCTCATTTGTTCTTTCTCCGAGGGTCGTTCTATCATCTGAGATGCTTTTCCTCTCCACCTCTTGATAAAATCAGCAAAGGACTCGTTTGCTCCCATCTTGGTTGCGTCCAGTTCTCGAATGGTCATCTCGAGCTGAATGTTATAATTGTACTGGGCCATGAAAGTTGCCCCAATATCCTCCCAACTTCCTTTCTTTGAAATGTCAAGATTCAGAAACCATCGCAGTGCTGGCCCTGTTAGAGTCTGCTGAAACATTTGACCCATGGCATTCTTCTCAATGTTATACATGGACAGAGTACCCACATATGTTTGTAGATGAGCTCTTGGGTCTCCACTCCCATCAAACTTTTCCCAGGTTATAGGTTTGAATCCTTCCAGGAGTTTGGCGCCGGGAAATAGACACAACTTATCCATATCAACACCCGTGGCAACTACTTTCTCTTGCTTCTGGACTGATTCTTCGAGTTTGGCGACCTTCGCCATCATTGCTTCCAAGTTCGAATTCTCTTGCGGAGGTGGATTCGGTGGTGGTTGCTCCCCTGGACCTCCTGGCGGCCTGTTCTGAAGGGTCAGACCTTGTATCAGGAGTAGTAATTCAGCCATCTGACTATCACTGTGTTCCCGTTGTTCTTCCAAGGCTAGCTTGAGAGCCTCGATCTCGTACTTGTTTGACATATCTGCAGGACCTGCTGAATCTGACTGTACCGCTTTTGACTCAGTTCAAATTAATCGTTGTTTGGGAGTTCTAGTCCAACTAGGTACAGTGTTTTTCTCGCTCTTACCAATGATTGAAACTGATAATGAAAACAAAATGAATTTAGTGACTGGTGCAAAGAATGCTATGTGCATGAATTTATGTACAAATGAAAGAATGATGAATGATGTGCAATGCAATCACAGTCTTGGAAAGGATTGCCCCAATTTTCAGTGCTCTGTTGACTGTATTTAAAAGATTTTGCAAAACAAAGGCCGAACCTTTTTAGGGGTTGCCTACGTATCCCCATTTCGGAAGAATCAGGCCATAACGTAGTTCGAGACTACAACTGGCTCTTTTCCTCAAACAACGAGAAATTCAACAAAGAGGGAAGTACAAACTGACTCAAGTGAAATAAAGAAAAGTACAAACTGACTCAAGTGAAATAAAGCAAAGTACAGACTCGATAGAGCTCAAACTGTCTTGAGCTACAAAAGATAGACTTCGACAGTCTCAAAAGGGCCTTGCAGGCTAGATCTGTTGACAATTGGCTTGCCGCTTCAGTCGCTGGATTTGTTGGAGGAGCATTCTTGACTTGGTTCTTCCGGTTTTGCTTCCTTACTTGGTTTTGGCTGCTTTGGTGGGTTCTCCAAAGCATACATTTTCTTGAGCTGTTGGGGGGACAAACCATCATTCAGAAGGATACAATCCTCATAGCAAGCTTCACAGTCACACTCATCCCAGTACTTGTGTCCTGTCACCGGGTCTTGGAAGTAGTAGACTGGTGTGCCGTCTGGCTGGAAGTATTTGACTGGCAGCATAACGTCCGCATCTTCATCATCATTTTCTCGCTCCACTCTGACAGTAATTTTGTCGGGGATATCCTTGGATTCATCATCTGCGGGAAGGTGAAATTCCCAACCTTGATTGTTCGCATCCTCAGATTCGTGCCATTGAAGGGTTAGGCCTGGTTGATCAGACATGGCTAGCTGGTGAAGCAACTCTTCGAGCTTGTCTTTGTCTGGAGTTTCATTCCCTATCTCTTCACTTCCCACTTCTTCAAGTATCCACACCGGCGCACCATGATGGATGGCAAAGGTGGACTTGAGCTTCTTGCTTCTGGATTGATTACTCATTTTCGGTTACAGACTCTGACAAAAGAAATACATCATTCTAAATATTAGGAGGGAATGAGCCAATGGTAGCACTTTCATTTGAAAAAGGAGTTTGTTTTTTACAGAGCATTTGATTATTGGGATAATCCTTCTTATTACTGTGGAGGGGGAAAAAGCTAGGGGAAAAAGCTATCGTGTATGTGCATGCAAGACAGGCAACAAACAGTAAGCAGTTAAACAGTTAACAAGATATATCACATAATCTTAACCTATGGGCCCCTGTCCTAGGTTGGAAGGTTAATTACATGCAAAGGCCGGTTTTGGTTTAGGGGGTTCCCCAGACTAGAGCCAATATTTGCCTCCCAGTGCCAAGTGTACTGCATGGCAAAGGTCGAACGGCAGGCTGACTCATCACGGTCCAAGGTTGCTGAGCATCCGGGGATGTCCTAACACCAGTGAACTGGGTAGGGTAACCAAGATGCAGCAGCGGGGTTTATTCCGACATCGATGCAAGTGATGCAAAAGTTTAGCAATAAAATTGTTTTCAAAAATCCCACAAATATTTTTCAAGCTTGGCTCGCTAAATTAATTTCTATTTTGAAATTTTACAGGAGTAAATAATCGGGAAAGCACCAGTCCGGATTGATCGGGAGTAGCCCTGTTACTGCACCATTCCTTTCTCGACCACGCGGGGCGTGTTCGTTTTTGTCAAGCTTTCAGGGGTCGTTTTACAAGTGTAAAATACCAAAATAAGAATTAATTTAGAAATCCCCAGCGGAGTCGCCATTTTGTGGACGGTCGATTTCCACCGGTGGTTTTTTTATTTGAAAATAGAGTCGCCACCCGGGTTTTTAGAAGATGGTTTAGGACCCGAGAAACCGTTTTGAAAATGATTTGGAAAATGATTTAGAAAAATAATTTGAAAACCAGAGATTCGTTTCGGATTCGGGAGCCAGGTTACGAACAGTGAAGGGTTTTAATGCACCCCGTTCGCCCGATTAAAATCGGTCTTTACTAAACATTTGTGGGATTTTTAGAAAACATTTTTAACGCCGATCTTTAACAAATCAACATTTAAATCATGCAAAACAGACGATAATAATGAAAAAAAACAAGCAACTGATATGTAAATTACAATAAATATACGAAAATCAGAAGTTTAAACTGTTCATGCACGGTACTGATTAAAACTTTGGATTTTACAAGAAAAGTATGCCGTGTGGCACACTAGGTGTACCGTGAGGTACAAAGAGTGTGCCGTGCGGCACTGTTCATCAATCCAACGGTCAAATTTTCAAAAGAGTACCGTACAGCACTCCAAGTGTACCGTGCGGCACAGAGGGAGTGCCGTGCGGCACTGTTTACTTCATAAACAGTTCAAACTTTGGTTTTTTCGACATGATTGAATAGAAGCACATACAAGGCATGAAATATGGTTAAAAACAGACTATTTTGAATGGGAAAATGATATGTTTAAATAGGGAATATTCCTCCTCACAAAATTACTCCGTTCGGGGCGAGATTTTCCCCGTACGACGCAACCGGGAGGATTATAAACAAGATGGTTTTTACTACAACATGGGCGTACCGAATGCGGAAATGATATTGATCATCATCCCACATCCGGCATCCCTCCCTTCAGGGCATCAAGTTACGAAATTGGCGAAACGGGATTATACCTCGGTTCGGAACCTACGGATTGAAATGCTCCTGGAACTTCTTAGACACGGCTTGAACTTCCTCTGATGCTTGAAAAATCACTCCTCAATGTAATGTAGAAAGCTTGGTTGAAGGCTTAACGGAATTGGGTATGATCAGTAAAGGTTTTGGGATGAAAAACAGGGCAATGGGTTTCGGGTTGCAACTGGATTGGTTTTTGAAATATGAGGTAGATTTCTGGAGCTTTGAGGGTATTGGTAATAAGTGATTTCGAATACAAGAAGAATTTAGGAGTAGAATTTAAGAGGGGCTTTCCATGGTTTTTCTCACAATTTTTTTCTCGATATCATTTCCGTTGGAATCGATCGACATTTATAGCCGTAAGAATTTCCTTGGCCATCACACAAACTTGGTCTTCACTCAAACAATCATGGCTATGAGGTAGCCTTTCTTCCTCGCACGAAATCATCACGAGCAGAGAAGCCACTTCGTCAACATTTTGAGCTGCTGGGAGCTCTGTAAAAGCTGTGTGACAAGTGACAGTGCCGTACGGCACACAAACTGTGTCGTGCGGCACACTTCCACCGCCAAAATTCAAAAGAGTGTTGTACGTGACTTGGGCTGTGCCGTACGTGAGAGATGAGTACCGTACGGTACTGTTGACTGAGTTGACTTGGGGAATTTCAATCCGAGAGGCCTTCCGGGCATTTCCTTTCATCATCGGGGATTAAAATGTTTATGAACATCTCATTTTGGGGTGTCTACAACAGGGCCTCTGAGAATTGATCCAATCAGACTTGTAGGAGAGAGAAGGCCTACATCACTGAAACTCCTTAGCAACTAGAGACCGAATGAGGTATTACCCCCACCGCCGTGCCATCGACGACACCTAACGGGAGGAACAAGTCTCCAAGGATGAGCCAATTTCAGAGCCCCCAGAATCTCTAACGCCTCTGTGTGAAGCCATTCTCAGAGGTGGTTGTTTGTGTCGTGCTGAAAACCTTTTGAGAACCCCTCTTGCGAGGAGCTATGGTGGGAAATTTCCCTTAAAGAAGCTGTATTAGCTTCGTGACCATCATCAAATTGATGGGGTCTTGTGCTCTGAGAGAGAGGAGGGTAGTCCCCTGCTTGTTTTGTAATTGCTCAGCCAAGGAGCACCCGAACTGAAGAATGTGTTATGTATTTTGCTTGGTTTTCTGGTTGTTTGTTGCTAAAAAAGCTCTCAATTGAACGAGATACCTTGAACAAGCACTCGATTGAACCATTGGGAACCGAAATCCCTAAAATGTGATGTAGGAGTATTGGCAGTGATTGTTGACCCCTATCACCATACGGTGTGATGGCTTGTTGTACGGACCTGAATCAGTTGGAGCGAAATGCCCAACGTGAATCGTAGCCCCTTAGCTTATGAATCCTTTACCCAGCCTGCTGGTGAGTGAGGAGGATGGACCCTTGCAATTTACACACGGTTGAGACAACTAGGTAGCTTCCAAGGTCAGCTACTATAGCCATTTCTGTGTGGAGAAAACTCCATAACCTGATGCTGTGATAGATAAAGAGATGAGGTGATAGATAAAGAGATGAGACAGATGGGAAATGGAACCCAAGATCTGCTCCATGATAGAACCAAACGGATTGTTTGATGATTTGTCAAAAAAATTATTGAATGGAACAAGGGGAGTGCATTCTCTCTCTAGTTCTAGAGAGAGAAGCTCTCAACCCCTACCACTACAATCTGAGTTTAACCTGAGTTCCTCCCATAATGATGATATAGTGAACTCACCATGAGAGTTAAGTGCCCATTTGTGTTTATCCTCACTTTCATGATTTGGATTCGGGAGAGAGCTGATAGTGTCCCTAATTTCATTAAGTTCCAAGGTTTGAGTAATGGGAAGGCACCAATTGGAGCCTCTAATAATGGATGCCACAGTGGCATCCCTGGTGAGGCCAGAGTCATAAATAACTCTGGGGCAAAATCTATTGGCAATGGGGCCAATGGGATGCCAATTATCAAACCACAGTGAGGTGGATTTGCCATTGCCAATAGTAACTTTAATATGTGATTGTACAATGGGTCTAAGGTTGAGAAGTTTCCTCCAAACCCAAGAGGGTGAACTGGGCATCTTAGCTTCCCAAAAGCTTTTCCCCTTAAGTAAGTAGGACTTGACCCACTGACACCACATGGATAGTTCCCCACCAGAGATAAGGAACCAAATGTGCTTAGCAATGGCAGCTTTATTCAATACAAGTATGGATTTGAATCCTAATCCACCTTCCTGTTTAGGACAACATAAGTGCTCACATGATACTTTAGCCCCAGTCTTCTTGAGATCGGGACCAGACCATAGAAAGGATCTAAGAATGGTCTCAACCTCCTTGATGACTTTCTTAGGAAGTATAAAGAGAGAAGACCAATATGTTTGCATTGAGAAAAAAACATTCTTTATCAGTTGGACCCTACCAGCATATGTCAGATCTCTATTGGTCCAAGATTTTGTCCTAGAAGTAATTTTTTCAATCATGGACTTGCAATCAATGTATTTCAACTTGGTGGACAGGAGTGGGACACCCAAGTATCTCACAGGCAATGTGCCTTCTTTGAAACCTAGGAGATGGAGGATCTCATTCCTGGTAGAGAATTGGACACCAGAAAAGAATACATTACTTTTACCAGGACTAGGGGTTAGTCCAGATAACGATTCAAACTCACAGAGGGAATCTTGAATATGTTTAACTGAGCTCACATCACCTCTGCAAAATAGCATAAGATCATCCGCAAAACACAAGTTAATTATTTTGGGCTGATTGCATCTCCAATGGAATTTAAAGTCAGGTTTACAGGGGGAGGGTTGAGAGCTTCTCTCTCTAGAGAATGCACTCCCCTCACCCAAACTCTGCCAATATTTTTTATTATCTGGCCCAATCGTTCTGTTTGAAGGCCTACAAATCTCTATTTTGAGATCTATTCAAGCACACAGCAACCTAAAAAAGGGGATCTGAGGAAACCCCTATTCGTTCGTTCACAAGCGGTACGATCACCATGCAAATACATCTCATCCGTTCCAGTCAATATTCATCTGGTGTCTGGATGAAACGAACACAGTGGATGAGTTCGATTGGCTCACACATTTAAGCTAAACATCCGGATGAGCTCTGGAAATGGAGGTTTTTCTACTCCGATACGTATCAGATCCATTTAAGAAGGCAGGTAACAAAAAAATCGAAAAGTGGATCTGAGATCCACTTTGAATCTCTGTCTCAATCTTTGTCTCTGTCTGTGAACCATTCCATTACTGCGGAGTTTCAAACGTCAGTCTCTCAAAAGAGCATCAAGCAAACAACAGCAAATTCGAAAGGGGATCTGTGGTGGATATTGCGGTTCATCAACAGAGCAATTTAAACTGCACATTGGGGCTTCACTTCCCAAATGGAAATCGAGTCTTAACTCGTTCAAGTCTGAACCCAATGAAGCAAGTCCAGATCTGGTTCTACCACTACACCTCACGAGGATTCCAGATGGAGGTCTGTTCTGCTGTGACTATGCACCTGGGTCCTTCCGATGTGGGTTCTTCAGGACTCTTCATCTCAGCTGGGTTTCACCAAAAGGAATCCTAAATGGAGTTCAACCGAGCTTCTCCACAAATGGTGACCGTCGTAACTCCCTCTGGTGTAGTTAAAATGGTCCAATCAAACTCAGATCTGGGTTCTCGGGTTAAAATCTAGAGTATTCAGGTAACTCTTTCTTGATCTGTGGTTAGTATTGTTGATGTTGAGCCCTGATCCGGATTAGAGGTTAATAGTATGATTATTATGTAATCTGGAATCCGATTATGGTTTGTGGAATCTAGTTAATGGTTAGGGTTTGTGGAATCTGGAACCCCCTGTAAAGGGCTTGTTGGTTCCCACCTGGGGAAGATGATGTGGGACCCACGGTTACCCTTCTATGGCTGCCAAATTGGCTGTCCTCGGCTTGACCACACTGAACATCAGGAAATTATTAAAGTCAAAACAGAAAGCACCACATTGGATTCATGTTTTGGACTCTGATTCAAACAAATTTAATATCCTTATAGTAACATTTTGGGTTCTACGATATAGCCTCCGTTTGTACGTCTGCGTTCTAGTTCTCTTTGTTAGGTGTCTTTGTTGTCATGGCATAAGGGGTGATTCCGTATTGGTTCTGGTCCTGCTAGTGTACCATTGTTGGGGCTATTCGAAGTACTATTATGATTCTGTTTGGAACATCTGTTGTTACTAAGACCATTGGGGCATTGGCCTATAATTTTAGGAGTCCCATTTAATGGGCTCACACATCACATGTTCTATTTTCTCCTGTTTGGTAGTAGTTGTGCTTTTGGAGTTTGGTTGTGGCTATTTTCGGCGTTTGGTGGAGTTTGACTTAGGTCCGAAGGCGTGGTTACTTAGGTTTGATGGACCAAGTTTCTACGGTCTGGGGTTCTCCGAAGGGCATGGAGTATACCCTGGGGCTGATTCTAGTCATGGCTCTGCCATAGCACGGATCGGAGGTCTCATCCACTTCTGACCCTGAGTTCCTTTTGCGAGTACTGCTGTCTTTACAGGGGGCACTTTGTTCTATTTTCTCTTGCTTGGTTTGGTTGTGCATTTGGAGTCTGGTTGTGGCTGGTTTTCGGCGTTTGGTGGAGATTGACTTAGGTCCGAAGGCGTGGTTACTTAGGTTTGATGGGCCTAGTTTCTGCGGGCTGGGGTTCTCTGATGGGCACGGAGTTTACTCTAGGGTTGTATCTAGTCATGGTTCTACCATAGCACGGTTCGGAGGTCTCATCCACCTCTGACCCCGTTTTCCTTTTGCGTGTACCATTACCATTACAGGAGGCACTCTTACGTTTACCGCGTGTGGGGATTTATGGATTAGGATAGCTGCACCGTTTGGGTGATTGTGTGTGTACAGAGCCCGACGGCAGAGATTGCCATTAGATGTGTTATACATTGTGGTGACCTGGTTTTCTCTGATCCGGGGATTATTCCTTGGGGCTGGCTTTGTCTTTCATGATCTTTAGCTTGGTTGGGGAGCTCACCTACCCCTAGCCTATCCTTGTATTTTATAACTCCGCGGGTGATTCTCTTACTTTCATGATCTTGCTCTATCTCTTATGGGTTATTATGACGACTGTGGAGCTTAGATGAGGTGTTTACAGTTTCGCGTGGACTAGGCTTGTGGCCTATGTAGGGTTCTATGGGGGGTTCCCTTGGGCTTTTGCCGGTGTTCCATTAGAGACTCGGCGCCGTGTTCTCTGTTGTTGTTACTACCGTAGTGGAGGTTGGCGGATCTTAAGCATATGAGTTGATGTGTTCATCACTCTTCGTATCTTCCTTACTTTGGGGAGGCATTTGACATTCTCATCACTTATATATGGTTCTTCCGCATTGCCCTTGCTTATGTCCTTGTTGCCTCTCTTTCCTTTGGGATAGCTAGGCTAATGGGACGCGAGCACGGGCGTAATCACATTTCATACATTGGGGCCTTCTTGGACCCACTACATGTTACCCAACTATGTGCATGTTTTGCTATTATCTTAGCTTTGCGGGTTGTGCATGGCATTAAACAGTTATCTGCTTCACTTATTGCTTTTTGCTTATTTACACCTATGCTGGCGGGATGTGCCAGTAATTCTTATTTTCCCACCCCGGCGAGTTGTGCCAGGGACCACACACTTTTCTTTTCTTTCTTTTCCTTTCTTTCTTTTCATTTTGTCCTTCCTGGGGTATGCCCCTTGTAGGCTGTACATTCGCTTAACCCCTTTTAATTTCAAGCTTATTTACCCAAAAAAAAAAGTCAGGTTTACAGGACCTATCTTTCAAAATGCAAGTGAGTACCTCCATGACAATCACAAAAAGATAGGATGACAAAGGATCACCCTGCCTGAGACCTCTTTCACCCTTTTTTTTTTCCGGTAAATCTCCTCTTTCACCCTTAATATTGCCAGTAGGTTCACCATTGATATTCAGAGTGTAACTAGCAGCGGTGACACAGGTCTTTAACCAATTGATCATCCTAGGGTGAAAATTCATGCATGTAAGTGTATCCCAAAGGAACTCCCATCTCACATTGTCATAGGCTTTCATAATGTCAACCTTCATAGCACATTTAGGCGATGAAGTGGCTTATGGTACCCATGCATGATTTCTTGTGTGAGGAAAATGTTATCTGCAATCCTCCTGCCCTTAACAAAACCAGATTGAACTGGATCAATAAGAACAGGAAGAACACTCTGAAGTCTTTTAGCTAGAATCTTGGCAATACATTTGTAAACTGTATTGCAGCAAGAAATTGGTCTGAAGTCACCAACCATGGTGGGATTAGGAACTTTGGGCACAAGAGCTACAATGGTGGCATTAGCTCTCTTCAATAGTTTCCCAGACTTGAAGTTCTTGATTGCAGCAGTGACCCAACTATATGCCAGGCTTTTTGAAAAAAGCAAGCATTATATATATTTTTGGATAAATAAGCTTGAAATAAAAAGAGGGCAAACAGAATTTACAGCCTACAAGGGGCATACCCCAGGAGGACAAAAGAAAGAAAAGAAAACAAAAGAAAGTAAATGAGCTTACGCTAACTGGCTACAAGGAGCTACTAGTAAATAGCCTGAATGTTTCCTAACCTTCTAGAGAGATGGAAAAGAAACAGACAACAAATGCAGCTATAAGGTTGTACAATAGCACTAGCAACCTCAGCAGTAGAAGTGAACAATAGCAGATTTGACACCATGAGGTGAGTATCAGAGTAGTGCAGTGGCAATCGTAGCAATGGGCTTCCAGCAGCAAGTGCTATTGGGAAGCCAACATAGGTGATCCAGAGTGCAGTACAACATAAGATTGCAGCAACAGCAGATAAAAGTAGCAACCAGAGGTGCAGGATTCAGGGTGCTGTAGTAGTAGTAACAGAAGTGCTGCTACCAGGTGCAAATGCACCCCATATGGGAGGACGCCCCCTCCCCAAGGGGATCATACATTGTCTAGGGACAACCCCCCAAGACTAGGTTAAATCAAAGTGATCCTTTTACATTGGTCGTAACAACTCAACAATCCATAAGAGCAATCTGTCTATCCATAGTATCCTCACAATAAGAACTGGCATTGCCCTGGAATGGCAACACAAAATCGCAGCAGTAGCAGCAGTAGTAACCTTGTATAACATCGTAGTAGCAGTGAGTAACTTGTTTCAAAATGGAAGAACCATGGCAAGCACTACAAGTGCAGCTGGCAACAATGGAAGATAGTATCAAATGCTACAGTGAACAATCACTGCCTAGACAGCAGCACTGCTGCCCAGAATCAAGGCCCAAACTGGAGGAAGTGGAAATCTGTGGCACAATGGCATCACAACTGGATACCATGATCCGGCACCTAAATAGTGTTCTAAAGCAGCAGTATATCAAGAGCAGTAGTACAGCAACAATCAAGAGTAACAACAAGTTGCAATAGTAGCAGCGGATTGCAACAGCCCTTGCAACCCGAATAATATCAAAAGTAACAACAGGATGCAATAATAGCAGCGGATTGCAACAGCCCTTGCAACCCGAATAATATCAACAAATGCAGCCTTTAAGCAGAAGCATACTCCAATATAAAACAATCTAGTGGCTCAAACAGCAGCAGAGAACAACAGAGCATAGTGGAAACAAGAGTAAAAGTAGGGAATAACAGTCCTCAAAAGAATTTGATATCCTAGCTTTAGTGGCTCACCTTCTTCACCCTAGGATTCTCACAACTTCTTATCTCTCACTACAGTGCCAAACCCCCTCAGCTAATCCTCACAAGATTACCTCCACTACACTTCATATTACCTCCACTCACAAGGGAAGTCTGGGGCACAATCACTCAGCTTACTGGGATACACACATTTTAGTAGATCACACAACTCAATGATAATATCTAGCACTAGAGTATAACAGGCCACTTAAGGCACAACGGCATGTTGCCACATAGAGTAAGCACGTGATGGAGATTAAAATAACAGACCATGATAAGTAGAAATAATAAACCTGGCAGCTGTATTGTGCCAAAGTCCCCATAGTTTACTGGGCAGCAGCTGCACCTCACAGTAGCAACTACTCAGGGCATAATCTGGACTGCTGTGTGTCTGATCAGCATATCACTTGGTTATTACTCTAGGTTGTTCATTGTAAACGTAACTTGCTGTGTTACTTCTGTTTTGCATAATCTGGACTGCTGTGTGTCTGATCAGCATCCACGATGTTGAGATTTCTGGCCTAGCCTTGGGGGGCTGTCCCATGGCATGTATTTGTCCCTTCTGGGAGGGGGCCTTTCCTCCCTTCTGCTGCAGTTTACTGCTGCTGCTGTTCACGGTGCATTTCCATTGCTATCTGCTGGCTGCCATAGTGTCCACTGTGCATTTCCATTGCTTTTGTGAGAGGACTTGTCCTCTTTTGTTTGATAAATCTGTATCCACTGCTGCTGTACCCTTTTGGTTATGTATCTCAACTCTAGTTTCATTGCTGGAGTTGATTTACATATCTAGGTTTATTTTCGGTATTCTGATTTTGAGCCGACTTGCTTTCCACTATTTCCCCATTCCCTCTGAAGCCTCTTGGCCCCCGAGATGCTATATTATTTCCCTTTTGTAGTTTTAGCTGTAGCTATCGTACTCCTCATCTTCCTTGTAGCCACTTGGCCAGCTTTCCTATGTTTCGCCCTTGGCATGTATTTTTCTTTCTTTTCTTTCTTTGTTTTGTTTTGTCCTCCTGGGGTATGCCCCTTGTAGGCTGTATATCATTTTCCCTCTTTTTATTTCATGCTGATTTATCCAAAAAAAACTACTCAGGGCATTGAGTAACTCAAGGTAGTGAAAATCTGTGATACAATGGCATCACAGCTGGACACTATGATCTGGGCTCCCAAATGGGGTTCTAATGCAGCAGAATGGCACTCAAAACTATGCGAAATAACACCAAATACAGCAACCCAAATACAACAACAATCAACAAGAGTAACAACAGGTTCCAATAATAGTGGATTGCAACAGCCCTTGCAACCCATATAACATCAATAAAGCACAATGCAATCTAGGCATAAAGCAATAACACTAAGAGTAACAACAGGTTGCAATAGTAGTGGATTGCAACAGCCCTTGCAACCCATATAACATCAATAAAGCACAATGCAATCTAGGCATAAAGCAATAACACTAGCATCAACAATAGTAACAACAGATTGCAATAATAGTGGATTGCAACAGCCCTTGCAACCCATATGAAATCAATAAAGCACGATGCAAGAACTCCTAGATGTTCATACCTCACTTGAAGAGCCTAACATGATTACCATACTCACAAAGTGCAATAGATTGGCCTGTCACATCCCTTGCTAAACCATTGCTGCAGGCTGCATAGATGGATGATGATTTGTGATTGCCTCATAGTTCCTGCAGTACAAAGATGCTCTTGAAACCACCTGATTTCTTTAAGATGCCCAAACTGATCACCAATGCCTTGTTGAACCTGCTCACATAATTGACTTATCAGAGTGAATATAAAGGTCAAATAATCGCCCACTTCGTTAACAACTCATGACAATGTTGTCCTTGGGGAATAACATGCTCTTATCTACAATGGGTTAGACTATTTCTCTCTCTTGGCGATTCTGGAGTGAAACCCTAGTCATGGAAGAGGAAGATACCACCTCAGTTACCAACAATCTCGGTTCCAAAGCTGTCGATTCCTATGTAGTTAGACGTAAGCAAATGGGTTCAACCAACAACAACAGCATTCCAACGACCGGAAAAAAGATCCAGAGTAAACTCCTGGTACCAGGTGCGGTGTACACAACCCCCACAAAATTCACCCCATTCAAACCCATGGATCTCTTCCCTCAGAGTCACATAGCTGGTGCTCGAATCGAAGAAGGCCCATTTCCCAAAATCGGTGAAACCCTAAGTACGATCTCTCAAGAAACAGTGCCAAAAACCACCCCAAAGAACCCTAACCTCAAAAACCCAGACGAGCACCCAACTCAGGCCCAAATCCTAACTCCAAATACCCCTAACCCTCAAGCCGACCCAAGAACTAACCTCACACCTTCTCGGTCTCCACCATCTAAGCCAAATTGTTCGAGTTCCAGCCCTGCCCGTAATACATTAGGGTTTGGAACCCATAGTCCCAAATCCTCTCAGAATCCCAGCCTAGCACGCAAGCTGCAACAGGTTTTTGAAGAAGAATGTTTGCAGCTTAAGATCGAGGAACGCACGGTGGGTCATTAGGAATTGAAGGGCTCCACTGTGAAACCAAAAGCAACCAGCGAAGATTCTTCTCCTCACTCGCAAGAAAAGGTAGCACCTACTACTTCTCGAGTGCTATACAATGCCAAAGGAATTCCGTATGCTGAAGGAGACCCCAATCTGAGTTATCCACCAAGTGCCCTTCAACCTCGATATAATCCTACCCACTCGGTTTTATCATCTCAATCTACCCTAAACCTAAAATCGTCTAGCTTAACCCCTGGATCTTCTTCAACAGCTAATCAGGAGCCAGAAGCCACACCTCCTCCCAAACCTAAATCTCATCCTACCACCAACAAAGCCCCTAATTCCAAAAATTGGGCTGCTCTTTTCCAATCACAGGGACCCTCTAAATCGATGAAGCTATCCTACCATCCCAATCTGCGACAAGGAAAGAGTGCAGTTGTGGAGCTGGATATTATGCATATTGATGAGGATAGCTGGAAGTGCTGTCTGGTAGGTCACTTCTTGGAAGGTAAAATGGCATTCCCTTTAGTTAACACTACTGCTCATAACCTCTGGGGGAAGAACACTAAATTTGGCTTAAAGTCAGTTCGTATGGATGACAAGGGTTTTATTTTCTTTGAGTTTCAAGATGAAGATTCAAAACTTGCTGTTCTGGAAAGTGGTCCTTGGTTTTTCTCTAAAAGATTTCTTGTTCTTAAGCCTTGGAGAAGAATGATGTCTCTCACCAAGGAACCCCCCACCAAAATCCCAACTTGGGTCAAACTCCATAATTTACCTCCTGAATGCTGGACTGAACAAGGCCTGAGTCGGGTGGCTAGCACAATTGGTGTACCTCTACATGTGGATAAAGCCACAGCTAACAGGACACGTTTAGCATTCGCCAGAATATGTGTTGAGGTTGATGCTGCTCCTGAGCCTCCTGAAGAAATTCAAGTCATTGTTGAGGGAGAAAGTACAGTAGTCAGAGTAAAATATCAATGGATGCCGCAAGTTTGCTCAGTTTGTGAAGTGTTTGGACACCCCACCTCGCGATGTGTTAGAATACAGCCTGCAAAACCAAGTAATTCCACAGAGGATTGGTTAGAAATTTCACGGGGAAAAGCTGCCTCCATCTCAGGAATTTCAGCCTTGGAAGCCGTAACCCTTCTTGTTGAACTATTGCCTACATTTGGTGGTGGGGGGCAACTCTTAAAGGAAGATTCTGAGAGTGAAGAAGTGGATGAAGACCTAATTCTTGAGGAAGTGACTTCACAGGAACTAGCTGGTCCCAACAAGGACAAAACAAGTCCAGCTTCAACCCAATTACTTCACATAACCTTATTGACTGTGGCCCTAGCACTGGGGGCAACAAAGTGATACCCGTCGGCCAGAAGGAGAGTTCTCTCCCTGCAACACATAACCCTCTCAACATTTCCACATCAAGCCTTGAAGCTAAGGCTCCTGATACTCTTGGGGTCTAGGATAATAGCAAGAGCATAGATTCTAATGGCATCAAACCTCCTGATCCTCCTGATGATAACCAAGGTTGGACAACCAACAATAAGAAGAATAAAAAGAAGAACAAACAGGGACACTATCAACAGGGGAGCAGGACTCCCCCTTTACACAAGAGGTAATATGTTTACCCCTATTTTTGTTGGGCAGTATGCTTAGTAGTTCTATATTCTGCCATCATTTATGTTTAATACACCTCTATTTTTTGGGTTCTGGAACATGAGGGGTCTTAATGATCCTATCAAACAAAAAGAGGTTGTTTCTTTTGTTAAAACCAATAAACTATCACTGTTTGGTCTTTTGGAACATAAAATTAAAGAAGTTAATTGTCCTAGGATCATTAAAACCATGTTTCCATACTGGTCCTATGTTCAGAATTTTGCTGATGCTCCAAGTGGTAGAATTTGTGTGGTTTGGGATCCAACAATCCTAACATTGAGTGTATTGAAACAATCAAATCAAGCCATTCATTGTTCAGAATGTGACTATGGATTTAAAATTCTTAGCCACTTTTGTTTATGGGTCAAATCTCCATGTGGAGCGAAGAGAACTTTGGCATGATTTGACTACTTGGAAAAGTACTGATCCATGGATTATCTTAGGGGATTTTAATGCTATAAGATTCCAGTATGAGAAATTTGGCGGTGATCAGCATTGGCCTCCCCATATGGAGGAGTTCAACCAGTGCATCGACACCAATGACCTTATTGACCTTAGGTATACTGGATGTCAATTCACCTGGGCTAACAAACAGGGCCCCACTCCATATGTTGCCACAAAAATTGACAGAGTACTTGTGAATGAGCATTGGTTGCAGTGTTTCTCTTGCTCTAATGCTCATTTTCCCTCTTCTAGCATTTCTGACCATTCTCCTGCCATAGTGTTCCTCAATCCAGAAGTCAGGAAAGCCCATAGACCCTTCAAATTCTTCAACTTTCTGGCTGATCACCCTGAATTCATATCCATTGTCCAGAAAGTTTGGAGAAGGACAATTTTGTTTTTGCTGAATAATAATAGGGTTCCCCAATCCGGGTTGAGAGCTTCTCTCTCTAGAAATAGAGAGAGAATGCACTCCCCAACCAAAAACCCAATTTTTTAGATCTCGTCCTTTATCTTCTTGATTCATGGGTGATCAATCTCTACCTTGTGATTCCACTAACCCAACCAACTACATCAAAAATCGAAGATCTGTTTCTCAGATTTTCCATCTATGAACCAACAAACGGGGAGCTAGATATGGGTTTCACTATTCATTATAGTTCCTCTGATGTTTGGTTCAAAATCAATCTACGGGGTGTTTCAACACCTCAATCTTCAACAGATTGGGTCTCCAATCAATGTCCAGATGGGTTAATCATTTGTGGATCAAATGAGGTTCGTCCTCTTCTTTCTCTGAAGTACAAGGCCATCATTTTGATGGTGTTCAAGTCATGGTTTTCTATCTCTCGGACAACCACGGTGTCTCTGAGTTTTCTATCTCTCGGACGACCTCGGCACATGGTAATCACATCCACCTTGAACTCCAGTACCACAGAGGCGTTTGAGATTTCGAGGACCATCCTCTGAACAGCCTCTACCGCGGCGGCTTAGTTCCTCCCGTTAGGTGTTGTTGGTGGCACGGCGGTGAGGGTAATACTGCAATTGGTTCTGGTTGCTAAGGTGGGCCCACAGGAGGAGGCCTTCATCTCTCATCTGCATCTGTTGGAGCTGGGGTTACAGGTGGGATGCATCTCGTTCATGGCAGTCTCCTGGGTTTCCCTGGAGTCAATGGAAGTTCAAATGTTGTTTTGGAAACCGGTTTTTGTTGTTGTCCGGTTTGTGTAAAAGATGGACCACAGTCCTATCTCTTGGAAATTACACGAAAAATAATGTTGGGAGCAAAAGTGGTGGCCCACAGCCTTTCGGTGGGAACAAAATTTTCTGTCAAATCGAGCCAGCTATAAGCTGTGCGCCTTGGGGGAGACAGCAAGTGTAAAGCATGGCTCTACATGCAACAAATCAAAAGGTCAAACGGTCAAAAAAGCAGTCCACCCGGTGGACTCAAAAAGAGAGTTTAATTGATGGTTAAAACCATTTCTCACGCCATGTGGGTCCAGCATGGTTACACGTGAATGTTAAATGATGGTTGAAGCTGTTTTGCTTGGTTACACGTGAATGTTGGATTTTCAAAAGCAAAAGCTGCTTTGTGGAAAAGGTGCAGCACCATGTGAAGGTTCAACTTATGAGATGTTCAATTCTGGCATCCTGCCAACAGAAGGCTCCTCGTGGGGCCTACTATCACGCCTTGTGTGACTCGATTTTGTATACACGTGTATTTCTGATTTTGTGGCTGCTTTATGCTTATTATACCTAACCTAGCGGGTTGTGCTGGACCTTTTATTTTCCCACCCCGGCGGGTTGTGCCGGGGAGTACGCAATTTTTCATTTCTTTTCTTTTTTGCTTTGTCCTCCCTGGGGTATGCCCCTTGTAGGCTGTACATTCGCTTAACCCCTTTTAATTTCAAGCTTAATTACCCAAAAAAAAAAAGTTTGGAGAAGGGTGATTATAGGCAATCCTTTTTTTGGGTAAATATTATAGGCAATCCTATGTTTGTTGTTTGTGAGAAACTCAGAATTCTCCAAGCTGAACTTAAGAAACTTAACATTAAGGAGTACAGTGACATTTCCAATAGAACAAATGCTGTCAGGATACAACTTGATCAAGTTCAAAGTAATCTTGGACAGGATCCCACTAATGTTGCTAAACAAACACTTGAAAGAAATTTGTGCAAGCAATATCTTGTCCTAGCCAGGGCTGAGGAAAGCTTTGCTAAGCAAAAATCTAGAATTCAATGGCTTAAGGTGGGGGATCAATGCACTTTCTATTTCTTTAAGTCCATTAACAACAACAGGAATAGAAATAGAATCACTAGTCTCGCTCTTCCTAATGATTCTATTACTCATGATCCTGTGGAGATTAAATCAGCTTTTGTTGATTATTACACCTCCCTTCTGGGGACTGCTCATCCCTCTGGTTTCTCTGGTCATGCTAGAGTTAATCAATTGGTAGCTACCAGACTTTTGGACTCTCAAAGAGATGCCATGATTTCTGAGATCTCCAATTTGGAGATCAAAGAAACCTTCATGTCACTCAATCCCAATAAAGCTCCTGGCCCTGATGGGTACAATGCTGGTTTCTTTCAGAAATCATGGAGTGTTGTTGGTAATGAGGTTACCTCTGCTGTGAGAACTTTCTTCAGAGCTGGAAAGCTCCTCACTAAGGCCAATTCCACAAGTGTTGCCCTTGTTCCTAAGGTTCCAAATCCTACCAAGGTGGGAGATTTTAGACCCATATCATGTTGTAACACTATATACAAATGCATTGCCAAGCTCCTTGCGAAAAGGATTCAAGCTGTCCTCCCTCATCTCATTGATCCTGTTCAATCTGGATTCGTGAAAGGGAGAAGAATTGCTGACAATATCTTTCTCACTCAAGAGATTATGAGAGGCTATCACAAGAACTCTCCATCTCCTAAGTGTGCCTTGAAGGTGGATATCATGAAAGCCTATGATAATGTCAACTGGGACTTTTTGTGGGCAGCACTGACCTCCATGAATTTCCACCCTCAGATGATCATTTGGATCAAGGCATGTATTTCCACAGCCAATTACTCCTTAAGCATTAATGGAGAGTCCACTGGCTCTATCATGGGTAAGAAAGGTTTGAGGCAAGGTGATCCCTTGTCTTCTTACCTCTTTGTCATTGTTATGGAAGTACTTACCCAATTGCTCAAGGAAAAATCCCAGAATCCCAATTTCCATTTTCATTGGAGATGTGATAAAACAAAATTAATAAATGTGTGTTTTGCTGATGATCTTATGATCTTTTGCAAAGGAGAGTTAAGTTCTATTCTCTGCATTCAGGAGGCTCTATCTGAGTTTGAGGTATTATCTGGCCTATCGCCTAGTCCAGGCAAGAGCAGTATTTTCTTCTCAGGAGTGCCTTCTACTGTCAAACAATCCATACTTGAGGCTCTGCACTTTCAGGAAGGTTCTCTCCCTGTGAGATACCTAGGAGTTCCCCTTATTTCTACTAAGCTCAAGTATGTAGATTGTAAGTCCCTCATAGAAAGAATTACAAATCGTACCAAATCTTGGGCCAATAAGTATCTTTCTTATGCAGGCGAGTCCAGTTGGTCAAGTCTGTATTATTTTCCATGCAGACCTATTGGTCCTCCATTTTCATTCTTCCCAAAAGAGTGATAAAGGAAATTGAAGGAATCCTGAGAGCCTTCTTCTGGACAGGCTCTGAACTTAAACACACAAGTGCCAAAGTGTCCTGGGAGCACCTTTGCTCCCCAAAGAAAGAAGGTGGCCTCGGTTTCAAATCACTTCAAGTGTGGAACAAGGCTGCCATGGCCAAACACATTTGGTTCCTTGTTTCTGGAGGGGAGCAATCCATGTGGTGTCAATGGGTGAAGTCATATTTACTCAAGGGTAGAAGCTTTTGGAAACTTAAAATTCCCTCCAGCCCCTCTTGGACTTGGTGGATATTTTTTTTTTTTTGTGGGTAATTTAGCTTGAAATTAAAAGGGGTTAAGCGAATGTACAGCCTACAAGGGGCATACCCCAGGGAGGACAACAAAAAAAATAAAAAAGAAAAGAAAATTGCGTATTTCCCGACACAACCCGCCGGGATGGGAAAATAGAAAGTCCAGCACATCGTGCTAGGATAGGTACAATAAGCGTAAAGCAATAAGATAAATCTATTACACTGTGCCTCTCTAAACATATCATTAATTTGAGTCTCACATGATGTAATAAATGGGCCACGAAGAGGCTATAGTCAGCACTCGGCAACAGTGAACTTGGGTACATGCATTTCACGTGCACTCACATGATATTTGTGACCCCACATTGGAAAAGGCCACAGATGGTACCAGGCAAAAGCCCTCCACTTGGGTTACAAATGTATACAAAATTAATACCCACTTGGTGTACAATAAAGGCCCCACGAAAGGCATTGTTGTCGGCAGGAGGAGTTGTTGTCCATTGTGGTTACCACAGAACAAGCTATACAGCTGTTCACCGAAGTCCCACTCTTTTTAAGTTTTCAAAACATCTCATGCGTGTAATAGATCGAAACAAGGACCGTGGTCCCCACTTGTTTCCTCAAACTCGAAGCCAGCCATGCGTACAGCTGGATGAGACCTGTGGGAGTGTTTGGCACTGTTCATCATCCTCATCAGATAACAAAACCAGTTTACTGCATCTGGGGTAAAACCAGAGAACCCTTCAAAAAATCCATAGAATTGAGCAAGGCAAGGCTCAATAAAAAATCAGACCCATAGCACTCTCGTTGGTCATACTAATTTCTGCCAAAAGAACCACCATCACAGCTGCATAACAGAGAAGGGCCAACTCCAAGACAACATAATCTTCACAACGCCAGAACCCATAAGGAATTACCACTCCGCCGTGACATCTCATCACCTAACGGACGTGAACTGATACGGGGAAGATGAACAAGCTAAAGGGAGTCGAACCTGGACCTGTGAAGCACCCGAGTGGTATTCTCTGGCAGATCACTTTGAATGGTGAGAAGCTAACACGTTCTACTTCATCAGGCCAGCAAAAGCCTTTTGAAATGGTTGAAAAAGTTGGAGTTTCGTGATGTATGTTGCAGCTGGGACTGGCCGCATAGAAGGCATGAACCCATCCTGCAATATGAATACCCATCCTCACAATTTCATCAAACCAGACCAAACGGGATTTGCTCCCACCGCCGGACACATGCGTCACTTAGCGAGAATGACTGGATTGAAAATACTCTTGTGTGGGTAGAACACCTCCGTATCAAACAGAAGGCAAATCATTTACAAGGTGAGAGTACTGCCGTAGGAGCCCAGGGAGACAAACTCCATCTTCTCCGGTGTGGTGTGCTTGTTGGGGACTGAATCTCCAGGAGACAACCCAGACCCCTTGCGGATGAGACCCATACCCCCAAATGGAACCTTCTCAGATCCCTTTTGTTTAGGTCGTAGATGATAATCTGAAAAGAGATTGTTGAGAACCAAACATAAAATCTGGTGGAATGATAAAAATTGATAGGAATTTAAGAGGAGTGCATTCTCTCTCTAGATTCTAGAGAGAGAAGCTCTCAACTCTTGATAATCATGGATATTCATATACTTGGAGGATATTACTCCAACTTCGCCCTCTCATTCAACCATTTATCACATACCAGATTGGAGATGGATCCAGGATATCCTTGTGGTATGACAATTGGCACCACTTTGGCCCGCTAGTTGAGTATTTTGGGAGTCGTGTGGTCTATGATTCAGGGCTATCTGATGATGCTCCTGTCTCTGATATCCTAAATAGCTTTAATCAGTGGTCTTTTCCCATTACCCAAACTTGGGAACTGAATGAAATTAGAGCATACCTCCCCGCTCTCAACCCTCTTATGTCTTCCAATATTTTTTTTGTTTTTTTGGGTAATTTAGCTTGAAATTAAAAGAGGTTAAGCGAATGTACAGCCTACAAGGGGCATACCCCAGGAAGGACAAACCAAAATAAAAAAGGAAAGAAAAATTGCGTACCCCCGGCACAACCGCCGGGGGAATATGAAATCCAGCACAACCCGCTGGCATAGGGATACATATGATTTAAAACAAAATTAAAATTTGTGAGATGAAGATCACCCTCACGTGAAGTCAATTGTTGGTCCACTCCCTGGAGTAAACTCTTCCAATATTGATTCATGTAAGTGGACTCTCACTCATGATGGCAAGTTTTCGATCTCTTCATTGTGGGAGCATCTTAGGACCAAATTCCCCATTGTTAGTTGGCACCACATTGTGTGGTTCCCCTCTCATATCCCTAAGTGTAGCTTGATTGCCTGGATTGCTATTCAAAACAGGCTTTCCATTGAGGATAGATTGGTGCTATTTGGCATTAAAGCTACATCATGTTGTAGTTTTTGCCCTGATGAAGAGACTCATGATCACCTTTTCTTCAATTGCCCCTACACCAAACAAGTGTGGGACGCTGTGTGTCAAAAGTCTCATTTCACATGGCAAACACAAAACTTAGCCAATTTGGTTACCCTTGTATCTATAACTAGGGGTAGAGGTCTTAAGAGCATCCTTGTAAAGCTGTCTTTCACTGTCTCCCTCTATCACATTTGGTTAGAGAGAAATCTTAGGAAATTTCAAGGCTCACACCATACCAGTTCTTCCATAGTAGTTAAGATATGCAATGAGATTAGGTACAGACTACTATCATTGAACAAAATACCATCTGGACCACTAGCATTATTGGACTCATGGAACATACCTGGCCATCCCATTTGATCCATTTTCACTACTTTATATGGATAGAATGATTATGCTTTACATTGTATAACATCTCTTTTCTAATCTGGTTTCAAAGACAGGATTCAAAGACAGGTATCCAGTTCCTCCAAGGTGGGAGACAGAGTGTGAATCTAATACCCATTTGGGGATAAGTCATTTGGGGATAAGTCATTTTGCAGGTCCAATGCATACAGCTGCAGACATAGATTGAGATTACATCATGAGCAAAAAGGGTTTCATTGCCTTTTGTGTGCTCTGCAAGTGTATCACATGCAGGTTTCTCATATGGTACACATTTCTCCATTGTGCATGCTGAGTGCTTGATCAGGATCCACAAGACGGTAGTGACCAGTGTGATCATTGCAGCTCTTGTTCAACATGGTTCTGGTGGCAAGGGAGGTAAATCTTATTCACTGTTGTTATGTGGGTTGCAAGGGCTATTGCAATTTGCTACTGCTAGTGTACTGTTATCATTGCATGTTATCATTGTCGTTATGTGGGTTGCAAGGGCTGTTGCAATCTGCTGCTGCTAGTGTCATAGATTTATGCATGGTTCCTTGTGTTGTGCGGAATGCATATATTGACGTTATGTGGGTTGCAAGGGCTGTTGTAATCTGCTACTATTATTGTAATCTCCTTTTATTACTCTTGTGGTAGCTGGGTAGATTGCAAGGGCTATTGCAATCTGCCTTCTACTAGAGAAATTGACTTTACATACTGATATCGCATACCGAAGGGAAGGCCTAATTGCACCACTCCTCCTTACCTTCCGCCTGCCGTCCACCTAATCAACCGGACTCCTACATCTGCGTTGAATGGATTCACTCCTGATCCTGAAGGTGTGTGGATTGGACATCCCCTTACTCGCTTATGGCTGTACGACTCAAGTCGTTGGTTGTACTGCTTACAGACATATACCTAGGCAACTTAGGCATAAGTCAGGTGTGCAAACTGCTGGCAGCTTGTTGCCCATACGGTCAGGCCCAGTTACGGTTGCTGTCCAAATTTCTGCTGTTGTCCAGAGAGCTGCAGTTGCTGTCCATACATGTTCTGATGACCATACAGTCATGCCTAGGCTATTGCACTGCTACTGCTGCATCTGTAGCTGCAGCAGAGATGCTTATACTGCTGCAGCAGTTGCTGTTCCTTCCAGATTCAAGCAGTTGCTGCAGCAGTTCCATGCTCATGGTCTGTTCCTTGGGGGTTTGTCCCTAGGGCATTTGACCTAGCCTCACGGTCTGATCATTAGGCTTTTGTCTAATGTCTGCTGGATATACCTAGCCTGGGGGGGTTGTCCCTTGGCATGTTTGTTCCCCTTCTAGGAGGGGGCTTACTCCCGACCTGCTACTAGATACAGCGCCTGCTACCTGTTGCCTTGCTTGTTGTGATGTACTGGACAGAGTATCTGGGTTGATACATTTACAAACAAGATGCCGCTCAAATTTTAAAAATACCCAATAGCTAACCGTGAGATTTTCAAGACGTCCAACACTTGATGCCTGTGAGATATTCTCGGGCAGTGTGGACCAGCCTCAAGCTCAAGTGAGAATGACCTGAAGATAGTCAAGATTTGTAATCGCTTAGTGCTCATCTATTTTGTCATGTGTTTCTTGTCCTTCTAATTTAGAAGGCTAGGAAACACATTTTAGAACTCATCGTAGCTATTGTAGCCTTTTGGCTTAATTTTCATTTTCTGTTCTTTTTCTTTTTTTTGGATAATTCAGCCTGAAATTAAAAGGGGTTAAGCGAATATACAGCCTACAAGGGGCATACCCCAAGGAGGACAAAACAAAAAATAAAAAGAAATGAAAAATTGCGTACTCCCCGGCACAACCCGCCGGGGTGGGAAATAGGAGGTCCAGCACAACCCGCTGAGATAGGTATAGTAAGCATAAAGTAGCCACAAAATCGAAAATACAAGTGTACACAAAAGAGCCTTCTGTCCGCATTAGAAATTTCCACAATGTGGTACAACATTAGAACAAGGAGCCAAACTCCTTTTCACGAGAACCTTAGTGGGCCCACGGAGGACCAATTTTCTTTGGTGTTGAAACCATTTTTTGCGTAGAGAATGAAGGGGGGTGGGCCCGAAAAGGACCCTTGTCCATTTATCCATCGGTTACAGCGGCAAGCTGCCACCATTTTGTTTAATCCACCGAGTGGACATTTGCAACAGAGATGGGACAACCCCTTTCTTGAACGTGATCATTACACCTGAATATCAGCCTTTCCAACAGCAATCTCGAGCACTGCTCCAAGCAAAAACGTGTAACACACAGTTGCAATTTACAGCTGTATGCGTCCCATACTCCCATGTCCGGAGATTTGACCAAAGTCAGGGGAGTTAACAGCTGTAGCACATCTAAGCGTGCAAACCATCCAGCGCGTGAGGTTTATGAGCCCTTATTCTCGATGCAAACCATCCAGCGCGTGAGATTTATGAGTCCTGTGGGACCCACGTTGGCCTTCTTCTCCAGAACACCCACTATCTTCTTCCCCGTGAAGAACACGAAGAAACAGTAGGAACCCAGATTTCCCACAGTTTTCCAGCCAAACAATTCGAAAAATCGGCCAAGGCCGTTAGCAACTATAACCAGAACCATACAGTAACTTAATAGGACATCGAAAGACTTCTTTTTTTTTTGGGTAATTTAGCGTGAAATTAAAAGGGGTTAAGCGAATGTACAGCCTACAAGGGGCATACCCCAGGGAGGACCAAAAGAAAATAAAAGAAAAGAAAAAATAAGAAAAATGCGTACTCCCCGGCACAACCCGCCGGGGTGGGCAAATTGGTGTTCCTAGCACAGCCCACTAGGATAGGAATTAAATGCACAAAATTTCCTGATTTGTGTAAATTCGATGGGTTGATATTTGTGGTTACAACTGAAATTGTGGTCCACATTGATAAAAGGCACAAGGCCAGTTGATAGTTTACGGGCACAAAGCCACAGCATGTAACTTTTCAAAAGCAAATTGATTAGATCAATGTGACCATGGTCAGTCCAGTGTGTGGCCCAAGAAACCTGTGATAGACATCAGACATGCCTTTTCGAAACAGCTGGATACCCAGCCTTTTGCCAAAGAGGGTGTTCCCGAGTTGACTATGAAATGTTTGCAAAGTTGGCCCGTGGGCCCCATGTTCGCGTGTAAGGCCTGGCAGCAATTGAACCACTTGACCATTAACTATCTTTTCCGACCGATTTGTGGGCCCCATTAACCATTATGCCAACAGCACTTTTGTAACCTTTGAATGTACTGCGTAGAAATAGATGTGGTCCCCACTTTTCCTCCAGACCTCGAATTGTGGGTGGATTGGCTCCCCAAACACACCCATTTGTACTGTTCATTATCTTCTTGGTTAAAACCACTTCCATTTTCAACGGTTTCTGAGCAAAACCACTTCAACCACGGTTTTACTTTTTGGGATGACAAGCAACTCAGTTGAGTTAACTCAGTATTCTCTCGATACGAGAATTTGTGAATCTCAGCTGTGAAGAACCCAGTTGTGAAGAACCCAACTCTGCAAACTGAACCAAAAACCCATATGCCGCCCCATCTCAGCCGCATAACAGTAGAAGGTCCACCTCCTAAACAGCTTGAACTTCTCAATGCCAGAAACCCGTATGGTATTACCACCCCGCCGTGACATCTCGACACCTAACGGACGTGAACTGATATGAAGAAGATAAGCAAGCCAAAGGGAGACGTACCTGGAACCGTAAAGCATCCGAGTGGTGCTCTCTGGCAGATCACGAATTGAATGTTGAAAGGTCAATACTTTAAACTGGTTGAAGAATGAGGCGTTGAAACACCCCATTGATTGGCTTGAACCCAGATCACGAACTGGATGTTGAAGATCTGGACTAGATATCTGAGTGGGTGTTGACCCACTTTCATGGATAGACGTTGTTCTCAGTTGCTCCTCTGACAGTTTGAAAGGATGAACCACCACCCAACAAGATTGACATGAAAACTCCCACGCCAAACTCAGAAACCATACGGGAATTGCTCCCACCGCCGTGACACCATCTTCACTTAGCGAGAATGGAAAACTGATTTGTAGAGAGTTTCACAACAGGATCTTGTAGGAGTAGGGTATCTACTTTTAAACAGAAGGTGAAGGTGAGTCGGGTAACTGAGCCCCAACAAATTGTGGATTAACTGATAGAAGTAGGAAGGGATTCAGTAGATTGACAGGGACCAGATCCCATTTTGTTGTTGTTGTTTCTCTCTCTAGAATTTCTAGAGAGAAGGCAGAGCCCCCTCGAAGGGTTGCACATCGAAAGACTTCAACAATAGCACCCTAGCAGAACTAGAACCAATATGGTATTACCCCTTATGCCGTGACAACAATGACACCTAACAGAAGAGAACTAGGACGCAGAGGTAGAAACGAAAGCTAAATCCCAGATCCAAAAAGTTACTGTGAGGTCCTTACCCAGGGACGAGCCCTAGCTGGGAGTACGAACTCCATGGTTGGAAACACCAATGCATCCCTTGCAGAAAGCACCGTGGTTGAAGCTACAACGTAGCTTTGAGAGGACGCCATCAGAGATGGGTCTTGTACTTGAGAGAGTGAGAAATCAAATCCCCCATTTGAACAAACCCTTGAACATCTGTGTATGTTGTTGTTGTTGATAGGTCAGCCATTCCCAGATCCCTTTTGTGGTTGAGCCCTGAATCAGACGCAGCTCCAAACAAGGAACCACCGAGAGACCAAAATCCCAAAGCTGGAACTGTAGACTCCCCTTATCTGTTGAGGACGACCCACTGGGATTTTAGGAGTGGGGTGAATCCACACTGTATGAAATAAAACCCAAACAGATGTTTGGAGAATTTGTTAAAAAATTGTGATAGGGAATTGGGGAGTGCATTCTCTCTCTATTTTTTAACGCAGCCGCGCGGTGAGCACAAAGCAAACTATTTTTTCGCCTTTTTCTTTTTCTTTCCTTTTCCTCCTGGGGTATGCCCCTTGTAGGCTGTATATTCGTTTAGCCTCTTTTATTTTCAAGCTTATTTACCCAAAAAAAAAAAAAATGTTGTCCTTGGGGAAGATTTTCCAAGGAAGGCAGTCTGCACCTAACTAATGATTCGATTTTGCCAACCACAGTAGGAGCAGTGCAAAATGCATTTTGGAATTTGCGAATATTTCTTTCAATCCAAATTTGGTGGACTGTGGCAGTGAACATTAACTTTATGATTAGATTTTTTAGACTCTTGCCCTTAAAGTTTGAGATATGAGTGATCCAATCCACCCAAGACCTTGAGGGCCAACTGACATTGATTTGAGCAATCATCTTAGTCCAAATTTGTGAGGTGAAGGGACAGTTGAAGAATAGGTGGTCATGGGATTCCACACCAGCACAGAAACTACAACAAGAGACAGGGATGGTACCAAACAAAACCAATCTGTCTCCTGTATAGAGTCTGTTGTGTATAGCAAGCCAAGTAATCATGCTACACTTGGGGATATGGCCAGGGAACCATATGTTGTTGCTCCATGGGACCTTGGGGTACTGTGTTCTGAGTTCTTGCCAAAAGGAAGAGATGGTGAACTCGCCATTAGAGTTAAGGCCCCATCTATGGTGGTCCTCCCTATCCTGATTAGGATTGGGGAGGGAACTAATAGCATCCCTAATCTCATTAATTTCAAAGGTTTGAGTGATGGGGAGACCCCAATTTGGGCCTCTAATAATGGCTGCCACAGTAGCATCTTTGGTGAGACCAAAGTCATACATAACTCTAGGACCAAACTTCTGGACAATTGGACCAAGGGGGTGCCAGTTATCGAACCATAGTGATGTGTTTTTGCCATTACCAATCACAACCTTAATGTGGGGTTGTACAATGGGTCTGAGATTAAGGAGTTTCCTCCAAACCCAAGATGGTGAACTGGGCATTTTGACTTCCCAAAAACTTTTCCCTTTAAGCAAGTATGACTTAACCCATTGACACCGCATAGATTGTTCCCCACCAGAGATAAGGAACCAAATATGCTTGCGTCTAAGGAAAGGGTTGAGAGCTTCTCTCTCTAGAATCTAGAGAGAGAATGCACTCCCCTCCTTCCCCATTATAATTTTTCTCAAATTAACCAAACAATCTGTTTGGATTTTCCCCCCAAACATCTGATTGTTTCCCATTGCTACTACCCTTTTAATTTCAAAAAAGGGTTTATTCCATGTGGAGTTGTTCCACATTTCAAATCTACTAAGTGCAAAAATCTTAAGCACTGGGCCGTGGAAATGAATGATGCTCATCACCAGCCGGGAAAACTGGAGGAAATCAGTTCATGAGGGGCTCAAGTGCGTTTCAATCAACTGGGTTCATTGAAGCTACCTCACAGCTTCTATCACAAAAGGGGATCTGGAAATGGTCTCTACACAACAGCCACAATTACCAGCACTAAGATATGGAGTTTAGCTTCCTGCACGGTTAGTTCGTCCTCTGAGTATCAGTTCACTTCCATTATGTGTCGACGGTGTCACGGTGGAGGAGGTAATACCATACGGGTTCTGGCTCTGCATAGGAATGTTCTTGACTGTTTGGAAGTTGAGCTTCACTTCATATTAGTGTCGGTTTTTTCTGGGTTCACACTTCATCCCCATCTGCATTTTCTTGTCCAAAAGAAAGTTGTGCATTCAAAGAGAGGTTAATCCAATGCTAGACTACTGAGGTGCTAATGTGGGAAGGTACACAGGTAACTCTATGGTTAAGCTTTGTGGTGATTATTCCATCTACTTTAGAAAATCAATTTTTAACCGAAAATAAATAAAGATATGGTTTTCTTTCTGGGTTCATCTGGAAAATTGGGAAGAAGATGAACAGTATGAGTGGTAAGCGGGTTTTTTTCAAAACTGTGTAGTGGTTTTTAGAGCCTGTGATGTTGGCTCATTCAATATTGGTGGGCCCTCTTCTTTATTGGTATGAGGAATCACGTTTTGGCAGCAGCTGATTGTACCCTTGATCAGCTTTTTGCATCTACCACATACACCTTTTCCTTTTGGATAGTGGGTCATAGCTGGTTCAACTTGGTCCCCAAGGGTATGCCCTTATTTACGCATGAAATGGTCAAAGGTCAGCCCATTAGTGGGCTGAATATTTAAGGTAGAAGGAGAACACCCACACCTTGGGTGAGAATGGAATGCACGGGTTCATAAGTGGGCCCACAACACAAAAGGGATAGTATTTCAATCAATCTACTCTATGACAGCTTGCATCTGGACAGCTATTACCCGGGGAGGTTTGCAGACGATTGACTTCATCAGTATCACGCCTAATGCTTTTTAAAGTATGTGGCAGAGCAACAAAACATGGGACTTAGCTGTCCCCACCTCACTTGTTTACACACCAGTTTTATTACTGTAATTTTGTTTCCACAATTATTCCTATTATCCCACCTCGGCGGGTTGTGCCGGGGATCACGCAATTTTTCTTTCTTTTTTGTTTTACTTTGTCCTTCCTGGGGTATGCCCCTTGTAGGCTGTATATTCGCTTAACCCCTTTTAATTTCAAGCTGATTTACCCAAAAAAAAAAAAAGAACCAAATATGCTTAGCAATGGCAGCCTTATTCCAAATGATAATAGATTTGAACCCTAAACCACCTTCCTGTTTGGGGCAACACAGGTGTTCCCAAGATACTTTGGCTCCAGTCTTTTTGAGGTCAGGTCCAGACCATAGGAAGGACCTCAGGATAGTCTCAACCTCTTTAATAACCTTTTTAGGGAGAATAAAGAGGGAGGACCAATAAGTTTGCATTGAGAAGAGGACATTTTTTTATCAGTTGAACCCTACCAGCATAGGTTAAGTCCCTATTGGTCCAAGTTTTGGTCTTTGAGGTGATTCTGTCAATCATGGACTTACAATCAATGTGCTTCAACTTGGTGGACAATAATGGAACACCAAGGTATCTCACAGGTAAGAAACCTTCCTTGAATCCTAACAACTGAAGAATCTCCTCTCTAACAGAGTGTTGCACTCCAGAAAAGAACACATTGCTCTTCCCAGGACTAGGGGATAAACCAGATAGGGATTCAAACTCATACAGAGAGTCATGGATATGTTTTACTGAATTTACATCACCTTTGCAGAAAAGCATAAGGTCATCAGCAAAACATAAGTTAATGATTTTGGTTTGACTGCATCTCCAGTGGAACCTAAAGTCAGGTCTACTAGACCTATCTTTTAGAATACAAGTGAGCACCTCCATAACAATTATAAAGAGGTAAGAAGACAGAGGATCACCCTGTCTAAGTCCTCTTGCACCTCTAATATTGCCAGTAGGCTCACCATTTATGTTTATGGTGTAGTTAGCTGTGGTGACACAAGCTTTTAACCATGTGATCATTTTGGGGTGAAAATTCATGCATACAAGTGTATCCCACAGAAAGTCCCATCTGGCATTGTCATATGCTTTCATGATATCCACTTTCATAGCACATTTGGGTGAAGAGGTGGATTTATGATACCCTTGCATGATTTCTTGAGTACAGAAAATATTGTCAGCAATTCTCCTACCCTTAATAAAACCAGATTGGACAGGGTCAATAAGATCAGGGAGAACACTCTGAAGCCTCTTAGCCAGAATCTTGGCAATGCACTTGTAAACAGTGTTACAACATGAGATTGGTCTAAAGTCTCCAACTTTTGATGGGTTAGGTATTTTGGGAACAAGAGCCACAATGGTGGCATTTGCTTTGGTCAATAATTTCCCAGATCTGAAGAAATTCTTAATTGCAGCAGTGACCTCATGACCCACAACATGCCAGGCATTTTGGAAAAACCTAGCACTATACCCATCAGGGCCAGGAGCCTTGTGGGGATTAAGGTTCATGACAACATCCTTGATCTCAGTATCAGTGACATCCTGAACCAAGCTCATACTCTGATCATAGGAGAGTCTCTGAGTAATGAGATGGTTGATTCTATCATATCCAGCATAGGTAGAAGTGTGTAGAGTACCAAGAAGACTAGAGTAGAAGCTGACAAAGGTACTCTTGATTACATTCATGTCATGGGTGGTAGTGGAGTCACCCAAGACAAGACTAGTAATCTTGCTTCTATTCCTATTGTTGTTGATTGATTTGAAAAAAAAGGACGTGCTTTGGTCTCCAAGCTTTAGCCATTGGATCCTATATTTCTGTCTAGCTAAACTTTCCTCAGCTCTAGAAAGAGTAAGGAAATGCTTGTAGACCAGCTTTTCCTCCATATGAATAGCAGGGTTTGTAGGATCCAGACCAAGGGTAGTCTGAAGGATTTCAAGCTGGCTCTTAGTAGCAGCCACTCTGTCAGAAATAGCACTGAATTCCCTGTGATTCAGCTTTTTAAGCTTTTCAGTAAGACAAAACATAGGGTTTCCCAGAATGACTTGTCTCCAAACCTGTTGGACTGTGGGTAGGAAAGAAGGGTGATTAGCTAGGAAGTCAAAAAACCTAAAAGGTCTCCTGGGAGGTTTAGGGGGTGGTGTAATATGTACAATGGAAGGTGAATGATCTGAGATCCCAGGAGTAGGGAAGTACGCAGAAGAGGAGGTATGTGTCCTCAACCAAATATCATTAACCAAAACTCTATCAAGCTTGGTAGAGATGTGGTTGGGGGGTCTTGCCTATTAGACCAAGTAAAGAGACAACCAGTGTACCTTAAATCATCGACTTCACATGAGTAAAGGCAATTATTAAGGTCATCCATGTGGGAGGGCCAGTGGTTAGTCCCACCAGATTTTTCTTTTGGGCTTCTAATAGCATTAAAATCCCCCATAATCACCCAACACTCACTATTCTTCAATCTGCATAGATCATTCCAGAGATCAACTCTGTCAAAATGATCACTAGCACCATATACAAAGGTGACCAAGAATTTATTCCCATCAGGAATGGATACTATCTCATAATGAACAAGTTGACTGGTCTTATGTAGGACCTTCACGTTTAAAGTGTGAGGGTTCCAGCAAACAAGAATTCTCCCAATAGGGGCAGGGGAAGAATTGTGGGTATTTCTTTTCTTTTTGTTTTGTCCTCCTGGGGTATGCCCCTTGTAGGCTGTATATTCGCTTATCCTCTTTTTTATTTCAAGCTATTTTACCCAAAAAAAAAAGAATTGTGGGTATACTGCCAGTGGGGGCAAATATAACTCACAACTTTCTTGATGTTAGGTTCTTTGACTTTGTGTTCAACCAATCCCATAAGTGATAGCTCATTGTATTTCAAAAAGAGTTTAACAGCCTTTTGTTTAAGAGGATCATTCAAACCTCTCAAATTCCAAACCCCAAAATGCATATGTGAGTGTAAACTAAGCATGGGAATTATTGAGATACAGTGCATAATATATAATGTAAATTGGCAGGATATAGAAAGGATTAGGATACTGCCCAAAAAAGGATACAGTGGTGGCCTTAATGCCCTCTGGAGGAGCTATATCCATTGCTCCCCTTTTTTTTGTTCTTATTCTTTTTAGTATTGCTTCTTGCAGATTGAGGACACGGGGGTGGAGGAGAACCTGTTGAGCTTGAGAGTATGGCAGCAGGGGTATTCAACTTGGGAAGTTGCCCCTCAGAAGTCTCTGTGGTGGTGATGATGTTCACTTTAGGAGGAATATCAGCAACAATCTCCTCAATATCCTCAGAGGTGTCATACCCTGTTCCAGTGTCAGCTTTACCTGTAGGTTCTTCTCCTTTGTTCGCAAAAGGAGGAGCAGCCTTTTCAATTATCTGTGGGGATGAGGTCACTTCTCTGGTTACAACATCTAAAGCTGGGCTTCCTCCTTTATCCAATGCAATTTGAACTTGATGTTGGATGATTGGGTCTTTGTTGGAGATATTTACTTGCTTCCCAACAGTTTGTCAAGGCTCTTCTGTATTAACTGGGCCTAAAGCTGGTTTGGGGGTACATTTGTGGCCGAAAACCTTACATTCCGAACACTTAGGAGGCAGCCATTGATATTCAATCCTAACTGTAACAGATTCTCCATTTGCCCTCACTGTTACCTCATCAGGAAGTTCGTCATTTGCAGAGACTTCAACACAGATCCTAGCAAAGTCCAACCTCTTCTTGCTTGCTGTTGCTTCGTCAACATGAATAGGTTGCCCAATAGAACTGGCAATGCGGCTAAAGCCAGACGCAGTCCAACATTCAAGTGGAAGTTTGTGCAGCTTAACCCAAGCTGGTATTGAAGTTGGGTGTTTTGTAGTAGGGACCAACATTCTTTTCCACTCTGTAAGAACCAGATAACGTCTAGAAAAGAAATAGGGGCCACCTTCTAAGACCTGTAGCTTGGAAGCCTCGTCCTTAAATTCAAAGAAGAAACAAGCTCCTAGCTGTTTAATAGACCGTGGATCATTGTCCTTCCAAACTGATCTTGCGGTGGCACCCAGCAGATTGAGAGGCATTCTTCCATCCAGAAAATACCCAATTAAACAATGGTCCCAAGAGTTGGAGTCAACATCAGTATCCTCCAAATCCACCAAAGATTCTTTACCTCTTTGCAGTTCTGGATAGTGCTCTAGTTTTACAGATTTTGAGGGAGCCTGGGCTTTAAAAAGGGAAGCCCAGTTTTGAGTTTTACCTGGATTTGATGCGACTTTTAGGTCTGCAGGGGGTTCAAGGTGAGGAGGGGTAGTGTCAGCAACTTCAACAAATTCCCCTTCAAGACGACCATTAACACTGGATGAGGTATTATCATGGTTAGAGTACTCCTCCCGCACCTGGAGGATGTGGGATTTGAGTTGATCCAGGCTTACATTAACCCCAGATCCGTGCAATTCTTCCTCAATCGATTGGACCAGAGAGGAGATACGCTCATCACACGCCTGATTTTGTCCTTCACGCTTGAACACCTCAAGTAATTTGCGAGCTGGGCTAGATCCTGATTGGGTAGGGCTGTGTGGTTTAGGTTGTGTTGGGGTGGATTTAGTGACTTTATCAGGGATGTTTGAGGGTGTGGATAGCATTGGGTTAGGGTTAATTTCAGTTCTAGCTTCTGAAATGTGCACATCGGGTATTGAGGTTGGGTTCGGGTGATTAGGGCTTTTAGGAGTTAGGGTTTTTACCTGAGATTGAAAAGGTGTTGAACTGGTGTTATGAGGTTCTGATTTGGATCTCTGTGGATAAACGTTTGACTGAGTAAGGCTATGGTGTGAAGCAACTTCCTCTCCGAGAGGAGTATCCCGTACATCTGGGTATAGATCGGCATATGCTTGTGGAGTTTGAGTCCCCGATTGAGGAGTTTGACTGTAACGTAAGGTGGGTTGAACGTGAGGGAATCTTCTCTGCTTCTTGCGAACTTCGTCTGAGTCGATTGCTAGAGAGAGTGAACTTCCTGCCATATTTGTTGCAGGGGTTGAGAACTTGCCTGCCATTCTCTAGGGTTTCACAGTAAATCGCCCTAATCGCCAGAGAAGAGGGGTGACGTGACCATTCTTCTCCACATCAGGTGGGTTTGCAATATAAATTAGTTCAAAGCAGTGATCCATTGAGACAAAAAACCATCAGCTTGAGGTCCTTTGGAGAATTTCTCCAGGGACATCAACCTATGTCTTATGACTGAATGGATCTTCTGAACAACCACTGAAATTGGGCATCCAATGTTTTGAAACTTGCGTATGTTTCTCTCAATCCAAATATGGTACACAGCTGTGGAGAAGACCAACCTGATTAACAGTGATTTAAGGGATTTCCCTTTGATTGTAGCTAGCAGGGCCACCCAATTGGCCCAAGGTCTAGAAGGCCAATGAATATTAAGCTTAGTAACAAGTTGGGACCAAATTTGGGAAGTGTATGGACAGTTAAAAAAAAGTGATCATGGCTTGCACTACTAGGGCAAAAACTGTAGTTAGATTGAGTTTTTGAGCCAAACAAGACTAATCTATCTTCAGTGTAAAGTCTTTCTTGTATGGCAACCCAAGTAATGAAATCTCACTTGGGAATATGCCCAGAAAACCAAACACTTTGGTACCAAGAGACTTTGGGGAATGATGTCCTAAGACTGTCCCAAAGGGAGGCCACTATGAACTCCCCATTAGCAGTGAGAGTCCACTTATGCTGATCATTTATATTATCATTAGGGTCAGGGACAGTGATTAGACTATTTCTGACTTCATTGATTTCCCAGGTTTGTGTGACAGGTAATGACCACTTGGAACCTCTAATAATGGAGGATACCTTAGAGTGTTTGGGAAGACCAATGTCATATATAATCCTCTCACCAAATTTATTAGCCAAAGGACCAAATGGGTGCCAGTTATCATACCATAATGAAATGGTATGGCCATTACCCACAATAGACTTAATGTGTGGATGGACCACAGGCCTACGGTTGAGGAGCTTTCTCCAGGTCCATGTGGGGCTACTAGGCATTTTAATCTGCCAAAAACAATTGCCCCTAAGTAAATAAGATTTAACCCATTGGCACCACATTGATTGCTCACCACCAGAGATGAGAAACCAAATATGCTTAGAAATTGCAGCTTTGTTCCATACTTGCAATGATTTAAAGCCTAAGCCACCCTCCTGTTTGGGAGCACAAAGATGTTCCCAAGACACTTTGGCACCCGATTTCTTAAGGTCAGGTCCAGACCAAAGGAAAGCCCTAAGAACAGACTCAACCTCTTTTATGACTTTCTTAGGTAATATGAACAATGAGGACCAATAAGTCTGCATGGAGAACAGGACATTTTTTATTAGTTGAACTCTACCATCATAGGTTAAGTCTCTATTTGTGCAAGATCTAGTCTTGGAGGTGATTCTATCCACCATAGGTTTGCAATCCCTATGAGTCAATTTGGTAGATAATAACGGAACCCCTAGGTACCTCACAAGCAAAGTTCCTTCTATAAAGCCAAGGGCTTCCAAAATATCACTTCTAACGAAGGGGGGAACTCCAGAGAAGAAGATGTGGCTTTTGCTAGGACTAGGTTTCAAACCAGACAATGACTCAAACTCTAAAAGAGAGGCCTGAATGTGCTTTACAGGCCCAAGGTCACCTCTGCAAAAAATCATCAAATCATCAGCAAAACAAAGGTTAATTATTTTAGTTTGACTACATCTCCAGCGAAAATGGAAATCAGGAAGAAGAGACTTTTCTCTCAAGATGCAAGTGAGGACCTCCATAACAATGACAAAAAGATATGAGGAAAGAGGGTCACCTTGCCTAAGGCCCTTTTCCCCCATTGAAGAAACCAGTATTGTCCCCATTTATACTTAGAGTATAATTTGCAGTGGTCACACATGCCTATAACCATCTGATCATGGTGGGGTGAAAGTTCATGCTACGTAGGACATCCCAAAGGAAATCCCACCTCACATTGTCATAGGCTTTCATAATATCCACCTTCAAAGCATACTTGGGAGAAGACGAGGATTTATGATAGCCATGCATAAGTTCCTGAGTGAGGAAAATATTATTTGCAATCCTTCTGCCCTTCACGAATCCTGACTGAACAGGATCAATGAGGGAAGGAAGAGCACTCTGAAGTCTCTTGGCTAGAATCTTTGCAATGCACTTATAGATGGTATTGCAACAGGAGATTGGTCTAAAGTCACCAACCTTAGAGGGGTTGGGTATCTTAGGTACAAGAGCAATCACAGTAGCATTAGCCTTCCTCAACAGTTGACTAGACCTAAAGAAATTCTTCACTGCACCAGTGACTTCATGACCAATAATAGGCCAAGCTTTTTAGAAAAACCCAGCATTGTACCCATTAGGTCCAGGGGCCTTATGAGGGTTTAAACTCCAAAGAGTCTCCTTAATTTCAGCATCTGTGATTGCTTGAACCATAGACAGACTCTGATCACTAGTTAACCTCCTCTGAACAAGGTCATTGATTCTACTAGCACCATGATATTGGGAACTGTGAGGAGTGCCCAATAGATCAATGTAGTAGTTAACAAATGAGGACTTAATTAAAGTTATATCCTGGGTGGTGGTAGAGTCACTTAAAGTGAGGCTGGTGATCATACTTCTATTTCTGTTGTTGCTAACAGATTTGAAAAAATAAGACGTACACTGATCACCCAGCTTAAGCCACTATATCCTAGACTTTTTTTTTTTTTGGGCAAATAAGCTTGAAAATAAAAGGGGCTAAACGGCTATACAGCCTACAAGGGGCATACCACAGGGAGGACAAAGCAAAAGAAAGAAAAGAAAAACAAAACAAAAACTACTAAGGCGGGCATGCCTAAGAAAATGGGGAAGGCCAATTGGCTACATGGGAATGAAGAGTATAGTGTTTCTCCCTCATCAGTAAGATGAGAGAGAAACACACATGGGACAAAAAAGGTACAAAAATGGGACAACCCCCCATTGAATGTTAGAAAAGGATGTAGTCAAAAGGCAAAATCAAAGAACCACAGGAATAGTAGCTTATCACTTGAAAACGACAAGTTAGGAGCAGCTCATCACAGCAACAGTACTTCATCATTAACATAAGCTTATCACTTAAGTTGCAGGAACCACACAATGCAGGAAATGGTGGCTTCCAATAACAGAGAATACATAACTATGCATACAAGGCAGCACAGTTGGGCATGGGAATTACTTGAGCAATCTGGGAACGTTAGTATCTGGATCTGCAGCAAACTACAGGAACTGCAACAAACAGAAAGTGCAGCAGCTGTAGTGGTCGCCACAGCAGTAGAATGTTGTCCAGCAGTGGCATGAACGACAGCATGAGTATGCACAGCTTAAGATTGCAGCAATAGTGAAAGAGTGTAGCAACACGGAGTGCAACAAATGGGAGGACGCCCCCTCCCCAAGGGGATCTTACAAGCCTAGGGACAACCCCCCAAGGCTAGGTTAAATCAAAGTGGGCCTGATTACATTGGCCATAGCAACTGAACAACACAACCAGACGATAGTAGTGATGTAAAGGCCATAGTCAACTAAGCGCAAGATGGTTTTCTGAAAATTTTTGGCAGCATGCCGTTTAAAAGTTTCAATTCCAGGTGGACAACAACATTGCTTACATAATTTACAGCATTCTAGAATTAACTAAACCACTGCCCACACATCACAGATTGCAGCCAGAAATAACATGTAATGCAATCACAGTTGGTATCCCAGAATTAACTGTGCAAAGCCCAGAATTGGTAGCCCATGCAACACAGACTAATGGCACAGAGTTGGCAGCCCAGAATAACAATGTTACTGCCCAAAATGGAAAGCTACAACAGCCTATAAACAACACTGCAGCATATGCATTACTCCCTCCGTCCCAATTTTAGTCCCTTTTGGGAGTTCGTGCCACTTTTCAAAGTGTTATATCTTATAATCTACAATGTTTTTGGTGATTTTGAACACTTTGTTTATTAGATTAAATAAAGATCTATCAAACAAGATCCATATTGCATATAAAATGTATTACCGATTGAAAGATATAATCGTTTTTTTATCCGGTTAGGATAGAACGAGGGAATATAAAATTGGGATGGAGGGAGTACATTTTACCAACACTACAACAGTGAGGTATAGCAGATTCAATACAGCAGCCTAAAAAAACAACGCAGTTTCAATAGGCAAAAATCCAGCAGATTCAATACCAATACCAGATTTTACCAGAGTGAAAGTAAATTAGTGAACAAGATGCAAATCAAACCCCCCCAGGACTTAAGTTCTCACCACCATACTCCCTCAAAAATCTGACCTCCCTCTCACTTTTCTCATGACCTGGGAGATAAGAGATCACTCAAATGTTGTAACCACTCCACTCTCAATAAATGAGAAGCTCAAAACTAAATAGGTCACACAGTATGGGAGTCTCACAGTGAGGTACTATCAAAGGACCTCTCAAGTCCCTTCCCTCCTACCAATTCAGATTATCCACATAGGAATGGAGCTAAGGTAACACACCAGTACTAGAAGTAATAGCAAACAAGCATTGAACCTGCAACACATTCTGCATGAAAGATAACCTGCCAAGCAGATTCTGATGAACATTGAAACTGTCCCTGCAAATAAAGTACCTGAAGGTAACCTGCCAAGCAAGTTCTGTACACATTGATTTAGCAAAATGGAGTATGAATAATTATGGATGGAGATCCCATTTCCTGATGAGCCATTGAGATTGATGTCCTTTGGGAAGTTTCTTTAAAGACAACAATCTATGTCTCATTATAGAGTGGATCTTTTGAACTACAACTTGCTCAGAACACGCCACATTTTGAAATTTTCTGAAGTTTCTCTCAATCCAAACATGATAGATTGAGGTGGTAAATGCTAATTTAATCATGAGATTCTTCGATGATTTGCCTTTGCAGGATGATATAAAAGATATCCAATTGGACCATGATTTGGAGGGCCACACCACATTAAGAAACTCAGAGACTTGAGTCCAGACCTGGGAGGTATAAGGACAACTGTATCCTAGACTTTTGCTTGGCAAAACTTTCTTCAGCCCTAGACAACAATATATATTGCCTAAAAACAGCTCTCTCCTCGGCCTGTTCATCGGGATTGGAAGGATTAGCCCCCATTTTAACTTGCAGGTTATCCAAATGAGATTTGACACTTTTAACCCTATCACATATGGCACTATACTCTTTATTATTGAGTTTTTTGAATTCACTTTGGAGAGAGCTCAATTTTTTACAGAGGTAGAACATCGGGTTGCCAAGAACAATGGTTCTCCAGACCTTTTGTATTGTAGGGAGAAACAAAGGATGATCAGCCAGGAAATCAAAAAATCTAAAAGGCTTAGGTACGAGTTTAGGAGATGGAGCTAGACTAACAATAGCAGGTGAGTGGTCAGACATCCCAGGAGCGGGGAAGAAAGCACTGGAGTAAGGGAACATTCTCATCCAGCTTTCATTAACAAGCACCCTATCTATCTTGGTAGTGATATTATTGGGTGCATCCTGTCTATTGTTCCAAGTATAAAAGCAACCAGAAAACCTAAGGTCTTCAATTTCACAAGAGAACAGACTGCTATTGAAATCATCCATGTGAGGTGGCCAAAGTGATGCACCACCATACTTCTCCCTAGGAGATCTTATGGCATTGAAGTCACCAAGGATTACCCAAGGAGAAATAGTCTTAATGTTAAGGAGGCTACCCCATAGATCTTGTCTAGTAATATGGCCATTAGCCCCATAAACAAAAGTGGCATGAAATATGAGCCCTGTATGAATGGAGTGAACCTCGCAATGAATGAACTCGCTCGACTAGTACAACACATTAACAACAAAAATGTGAGGGTCCCAGCAAACAAAAATTCTCCCAAAAGGGGCGGAATTATAGTTATGAGCAAAATGCCAATGTGGGCAAATGAAATTAAGGATTCTCTTAGCATTGGCCTCTTTTATTTTGTGTTCCAGCAGTCCAAACATGGACAGTTTGTTAATTTTAATAAAGTGATTGGCTTCTCTTTGTTTGAGAGGGTCATTGAGACCACGCAAGTTCCAAAAACCAAAATGTAAAGTTGTGTTCATCATAACAAACTATACTATATAGTAGAAGATAGAAAGAAGTAAACTGCTATCAAACTAAAAGGGAGAAAGAACTACTGCCCTTTTGAGCGATGGAGAGCCTCTTGATTGCCTCTCCTTTTGTTCTTCTTCTTATGCGAAACCAGCTTGAACTCCCCTTCCTTAGCTGATCTTGGCTCAGGTAAAGGGACAGATGCTGCTGGATCAGGATCAATGCTAATCCCGGAATGAGTTTCATCACTTCCCTCAGAAACTTGAACAGAGACTGTATTGGAGCCCTCCACCACCTTAGTAACAACATCCAGAGCTTCACTCCCACCCTTGTTCAAAGCTTCTAACACCTTGCCTTGTACTACCGGATCCTTGTTTGCTATAACAGCATCAAGAACCTGCTGTACACAATTATGCTCAGTTTCAGCTGGAACATTTGGGATAGGGGCTGGTTTTGGCTTGCATGTATGGCCAAACACCTTACAGTTTGGGCATTTGGAAGGAGTCCACTGATATTCCACCCGGATAGCCACAGAATCCCCATTAACCTTCACAATCACTTCATTTGGAAGTTCATCCTCTGCACTTATTTCTACACAAACTCTAGCATAGTCCAATCTCTTCTTGTTTGCTGTAGCTTGATCTACATGAATGGGTCTGCCAATTGTGCTAGCGATACGACTAAATCCCAATTCAGTCCAACACTCCAAAGGCAATCTGTGAAGTTTGACCCAGGCTGGGATTGAAGGAGGATGAGCTGTCATATGAACCATCATTCTCGTCCATTCAGTGAGAACTAGATATCATTTAGAGAAAAAATATGGGCCACCCTCCAGTACTTTCAATTTCATGGCTTCATCTTTAAACTCAAAGAAGAAACATGAACCTATTTGCTTAATAGATACAGGAGCATTTTCTTTCCAAACTGCCCTCGCAGTGGCACACAATAACCTGTATGGCATCTTCCCATCTAGGAAGTACCCAATTAGACAATGGTTCCAAGTGTTAGAGTCTACCTCCGAATCATTTAACTCTGCTATAGCTTCTGAACCTCTTTGCATTTCTGGAAAATGCTCAAGTTTCATAACCTTAGAAGGGGCCTGGGCCGTGAACAAAGAACTCCAGTTTTTAGGCTTACCTGGGTCTGGAGCCTGGTTCTGTGTCTCCTTGATTTGTTCCTTTGTACCAAAAGAACTGGGAACAGTAGGATACTGCGTGTGATGAGGAGAATTGCATTCAACCTCAACAAACTCTCCTGTTACAACCAAATCACTGCTAGGATCAGCTATATCTGGATTACAATTCTCTTCACGGATCCGAAGGAGGTGGGATTTCAGTTGTGAGAAGTTTTTTTTTTGGATAATTCAGCTTGAAATTAAAAGGGGTTAAGAGAATGTACAACCTACAAGGGGCATAACCCAGGGAGGACAAAATGAAAATAAAGAAAAGAAAGAAAAAATGCGTACTCCCCGGCACAACCCGCCGGGTGGGCAATATGGGGGTTCTAGCACAACCCGCTAGAAATAGGGATAAAATGAACAAAAATTTAATGGGCACAAATGCCGATTGTTGATTTTCCAAACATATCAGCCCCCCAAAACCGAGATATATGTGTATTAAAGTCGAGACCCACATGGTAAAGGGCCCCACGAATAGCCTTGTCGGCAATAATGTTCTTTTACCCATTGAATATAAGCTATATAGTTGTCCCCAAGTCAGCTTAAAGACTTGATAGAAGTTGACAGAGCACCCAAGTGCTTAATGGGCCCAAGTAGGCCACATCTCTTTTGCTGGTTGTACATCTCGTAAGGTGTTATAGCAGTAGCCCTCTTCCCCATATCATCACCTCTTCCCCATATCATCAATTGAAGGGACATGCTTCTATCAAAGTAGAGTAGCCCATGTATTGGACAACCCACAAAATCAAAATTAAAATTTTTGCCAAAAAATCCCTGACACAATACTTGATTCCCGATGCAAAAATAAAACACACCGAGTAATAATTTTACTGTTCATCTTCTCCCTTGAATGTTATTCGCCGGAGTTGACCAACCGAAATTTGAAGAGCACATAAAAACCGAACACCACAGCTACAAAAAAACCCCTTCAGCAGCCATAGCATTGGATAAAATGCACATCACCGAATGGGATAGAATGAATATGGGATTGAGGGGGATTCCATCAGATTTTCTCACTTAATTTGCTGACTTCAACCATCTACAACACAGACGCAAATAGGGAGAGAGGACCACCTTCAATACCAGAAACCCACGTTGGTTTTACCCACTCCGTCGTGACATCTCGACACATAACGAAGGTGAACTGGAACGCAGAAGTGCGTGAAGCTGAACCCCAGTACCGATTGCTCCTGCGTGAAATTGATGAAGTCAATCTACTGCAAATTACCTGCAATTGGTCCACCAAGGAATCCCCGGGCTGATGAAGAACATGTGGTGCATCCTGAGCTAGAGGAAGCTACGGGTCAGTGTTGGACCAGCCCCACGAAAGGACTGGATGTTGATTGGAGACAACACCATCAGATTGATGGGTCTTGAACACCATCAGATTGAACACCATAGTTGAAAACCTAAAAATAATGCTTGAAGCATAAGGAAATCTTGGACATGGTGGGAAAAATCCCTTATGGAAGCTATAGAAGCTTGTGAGCACCATCAGAGGAACATGGGACTTGGGAACCGAAATCCCCAAAAATGATTCTCGTTGATAACCTTCACACAGAGTGTAAAGTAATATGATTTTGTCCAGCCCACGATGGAACTGAATGTTGGTTGGACTGATGGACTAGATTTGCTACAATGATAAGTTAACATTAATTCTAGACTTATGCATCTCATCCTCTATCGTTTGAACTAGAGAACAAATACGGTCCTCCTGTTCTCCTTCTCTTTGAAACACCTCTTGTAGTTTACGCGCTGGACTCATACCAGACCGTTTGGGGCTAAGTGATTCCTTATTTGCCAGGCTATCGGACTGATTCAGGCTAGGGTTAGGAACACCATCAGGATCAAGTGCCTTAACCGAGTTAGTTGGAGTGCTAAAACTAGGGTTTTCTGAAAAATTAGAGATCCTAAGACCATAGGGGTAGGTATCGAGGGGTTTGAAGGAGCTGTGATTAGTGATGTTTGAGTAAGTAATACCTGGTTTCGGAGCTTTGCCTTGAGCGTTATCAGTTGCTGGGGTTGAGGTTGGAACTCGTGGATTGCCGGATCTAAGGTTAGATCTCTGCGGGTAGACGTTGGATTGAGCAAGAAGGTTTGGAGATGACCCCGATGGAGAATAATGAAGTTCCTCCATAGGTGTATCTCGAATCTCAGGACACAACTCAAAGTAGGATTGAGGAGTGGCTAAAGATGAAGCCCCAGAACATGAGATCTGCCTTGAACGGAAGCTAGATTGAGGTTTGGAGATGTTTACTCGCTTTTTATGTAGCTCATGGGAATCAACCGCCTTGATCCCTAAACCATCAGCTGTTGTGCCATCTCCCATGGCTGGTTAGGGCTTCAATCGCCTAGAGATCGATGTGTAAAGCAAGCATTATAGCCATCAAGTCATATGTTCAACAGTTCCAAGTTATATTTGCAGCTGCAGATTCAGCTATCTTGTTTCACATGTTCAAGCTTCATAGTGCAGTTCTCTAGCAAGCATCACTGAGCATCACTGTCTGGCCTCATTAATAGTTGTGCTAAATTAATCCCATTTTGTGAGGTGTTTCTCTCTCCTCTGTTAGATGGGAGAGAAACACCCAGTAGATTTAGATTTAGTTTCAAGTTTTGGTTAGTGTTGCCTTTGGCCATTCTCCCCTGCAGGTTGTGTTGGGTTTTATTTCCTTTCCTTTTCCTTCTTTTTCTCTTTGTCCTCCCTGGGGTATGCCCCTTGTAGGCTGTATATCCGGTTAGCCTTTTTATTTCAAGCTTATTTACCCAAAAAAAAAAAAAAGGGGCCAGGAGCCTTATGAGGATTAAAACTCATGAAGGTATCCTTAATCTCAAGGTTGGATACTTCATGGATCATGGCCAAACTTTGGTCATTGGTAAGCCTCTTGGTAATGAGTTGGTTGATTCTATCATAACCAGCATAGGTAGAAGTGTGAGGCTTACCCAGCAAGTTAGAGTAGAAATTGAGAAAAGAGTTCTTAATAATGGTCATATCATGAGTAGTGGTGGAGTCACTCAGTACCAGGCTTGAGATCTTACTTCTATTTCTATTGTTATTAATATTTTTGAAGAAGAATGAAGTGCATTGGTCGCCAAGCTTTAGCCACTAAATCCTAGATTTTTGCCTAGCTAAACTTTCCTCAGCTCTAGAAAGAGTGAGGAATTGCTTGGAGACTAATTTTTCTTCCATCTGAGTGGCAATGTGAGTAGGATCATAACCAAGCTTAATCTGCAATGATTCAAGCTGGTTCTTAGTGGTTAACACTCTATCAGAGATAGCACTGAAATCCCTTCGATTCAATTCGTTAAGGTCACCTTGTAACCTTCTAAGCTTCTCAGTAAGACAAAACATTGGGTTCCCAAGAATTACTTGCCTCCACACCCTTTGAACTGTGGAGAGAAAGGAAGGGTGGTCTGCTAAAAAATCAAAAAAACCTAAATGGTCTTCTAGGAGGAGGAGGATGGGGAGTGATATGGACCACAGCAGGGGAGTGGTCAGAGATCCCAGGGGTATGGAAAAAAGCTGAGGAGGATATATGGGTCTTGAGCCAGTTGTCATTGACAAGAACTTTATCAAGTTTCGTTGAAATATGATTAGGAGGATCATGTCTATTAGACCACGTATAAAAGCACCCAGAGTATCTCAAGTCATCAACCTCATAAGAGTAGAGGCAATTATTGAGATCATCCATATGGAGAGAGGCCAGTGAGTAGTCCCCCCAACTTTCTCTTTGGGATTTCTAATGGCATTAAAATCCCCCAGAATTACCCAAGGCTCATTATCTTTTAAATTAACAAGACCATTCCGGGATCTTTTACAAAGTGGGTTTTTCATTTCTGCCCCACCGACTACAATACTTAACGTAAAGTGGGCTTTAAATTGATGGGTCCACAGCTGACCTTGCAAGAAGGTTGATCTTTACAGCTGTCGGTTACTTTACCCGGGTTATTTTACTCGGTTTTGTCAAAGAAGCTAACACAGAAGGGTGTGTTTACTGTGGGCCTTGTGCCGTGTACCTCAATTGGCCTTCGGGTTTATTTAATTAGGAATTTTGCTCATTTATCCCTACCCTAGCGGGTTGTGCTAGGACATCCAAAATGCCCACCCCGGCGGGTTGTGCCGGGGAGTATGCATTTTTTTTATTTTTTATTTATTTTTTATTTTTTTATTTTTTAGTCCTCCCTGGGGTATGCCCCTTGTAGGCTGTACATTCGCTTAACCCCTTTTAATTTCAAGCTGAATTATCCAAAAAAACAAGACCATTCCAAAGGTCATTTCTTTCAGAGTGATCATTAGCCACCTATACAAAAGTAATAAAAAATACAATGTCGTCATGAATGGAATGCACCTCACAATGTACAAGTTGATTATATGGAGAATCTTCACATTCAGAATCTGAGGATTCCAACATACCAGAATCCCAATGGGAGCATGGGAGGAATTATGTGCATGCTGCCAACGTGGGCAGACAACATTCACAATTCTTTTGATATTAGGTTCTTTGATTTTATGTTCAATCAGTCCTATCAGAGATAAATCATTTTTTTTTAAAAATAGTTGGGCTGCTTTTTGCTTGAGAGGGTCATTCAGACCTCTCAAATTCCAAAAACCAAAATGTATTTGTGATTGTGAACTAAGCATGAGGAATATTAAACTAAAGCAATAAGTAAATGGCATGAGATAGAAGGAATTGAAATACTGCCCAAAAAAGGATATAATGGTAATATCACCTCCCTTTGGGAGATACAAATCTTCCAAAGTGCCCCTTCTTTTTATTCTTGTTCTTCTTGGAGTTACTTCCTGCAAATTGCGGGCAAGAAGGAGGGGAACAGCTTGTTGCACCATGTCTGCCCGATTCTACAGTTTGCTCCTCAGGAACCTTGATGGTTGGGGGTTGGGTGTTGGGACATTCACCAGCTAATATCTCTTCATAGTCCTCTGAAGATTCAACTCTTGCTTCCTGATTCCCAGCAGTAGAGACTGTGGAGATGGGTAATTCCTCTATATTTTGCAAAGGTGGAGAGGTAACTACTACCCTGACAACATCCAATGCCGCACTTCCTCCTTTATCTAGAGCCAATTGCACTTGGCGCTGGATGGTTGGATCCTTATTAGCAATGTTTGTTTTGTTTCCAACTATTTGCCAAATCTCCTAAGGACTAGCTGGGGTTGGTGCTGGTTTTTGATGACACGTGTGACCAAATACCTTACACTCTGAACACTTGGGGGGGAGCCATTGGTACTCCACCCTAATTGTCACGGCTTGACCATTAGCTTTCACAGTAATTTCCTCTGAAGTTCATCACTTGCAGCTATCTCAACACAGACCCTAGCAAAATCTAGCCTCTTCTTACTTGCTGTAGCCTCATCAACATGTATAGGTCTACCAATAGAACTGGCTATGCAACTGAAGCCAGATTCAGTCCAACATTCTAGTGGGAGTTTATGAAGTTTAACCCAAGCTGGAATGGATGAGGGAAGCTTGGCTGTGGGAATCAACATTTTTTTTTTTTTGGGTAAATAAGCTTGAAATAGAAAAAAGGCTAACCGGATATACAGCCTACAAGGGGCATACCCCAGGAGGACAAAAGAAAGAAAGTAAACAAAATGAACCGGAAGACCGGAATGGAAAGAAATGGGGAGGCCAAACTTGGCTACATGGGGGAACCTAAAAGTAAGGGATCGTTAAATCATCAACCTCACATGAATAGAGGCATTGATTACCATGTGAGGGGGCCAAAGCATGGTCCCACCAGATTTTTCTTTGGGATCCCTAATGGCATTGAAGTCTCCCAAAATTACCCAAGACTCACTATTCTTCAAAGAGCATAGATCATTCCAAAGGTCAACTCTGTCAGTATGGTCATTAGCACCATAGACAAATGTAGCCAAAAATCTAAGCCCATCAAGAATGGAAATCACTTCACAATGAATAAGTTGACTGGTGTTGTGCAGGACCTTCACATTTAATACGTGGGGGTTCCAACATACAAGAATTCTGCCAATAGGGGCATGAACAGAATTATGTGTATGTTGCCACTGGGGGCAAATAGATCTCATTATCTTGTTAATATTAGGCTCCTTGACTTTATGCTCAATCAAACCCATCAGAGATAACTCATTATTTTTTAAAAAGTCTTTGACAGCTTTTTGTTTAAGAGGGTCATTAAGTCCCCTCAGGTTCCAAAACCCAAAATGCAACTGTGGTTGTGAACTAAGCATGGGAAATTATTGAAATACAAGCAAACATAGACAAAATGGCATGAGATAGAAAGTATTAGAACTGCCCAAAAGGATACAAAAAGGATACACCAGCAGCAGTTAATGTCCCATAGAGGAGCCATACTTACTCCCCTTCTTTTTGTTCTTGTTCTTCTTAGAGTTGGTGCCTGCAGACTGAGGGCAAGAAGGTGGAGTAGAACTAGTTGCAGCTGAGGGGAGAACTGTGAGACTGCCCAATCGATTGGTGGTGCTAGTAATCTGCCTAACAGAATGATCAACTTGGGCATCATTGGATGTAGTTGCTTGATCTGTTTCCTTTAAGCCTATAGAAGACCCTCCACCTGTCACCTTTCCAACATTTGGGTCATCCTCCTTAAGCACAGAAGCTTCCTTATGTGGTAGGGATTCTTCTATTTCAAATTCTTCATCACATGCTTCACTAGCATCATCCTCTTCTAGGCTAGTGACCAAGCCTGATTGCCCCTTGAAAAGATCAGTATTGGTTGGGACTTCTTTTGTGATAGCCTCTAGAGCATTGACCCCTCCAAGGTTGATGCTTGTGGCTCTACCTTTATTGATAACCTGCCATTCCCCTTTAACTGTTGCTGGTTTTGTCTGGTTGGATTTTGGACATTTAGAGGTTTCATGGCCAAAGATTTTACAATCAGTGCACATAGGAGGCATCCATTGGTATTCAACATGGACATCTACACTGTCATCTTCAACTTTAACTTGAATATACTCTGGCAGCTCAGTGGCAGCTTCAATTTCAATACACATTCTAGCAAATGTTAATCTAGTCCTTTTCTCTGTAGCTTTATCCACATGAATGGGTTGCCCAATCACACTTGCAATTCTGCTTAACCCCTCCTCAGTCCAACACTCAGGTGGAAGGTTATGCAATTTGACCCAACCTGGGATCTTGGTTGGTATTGCCTTAGAAGGGGTCAACATTCTTTTCCAGCTCTTCAAAACCAGATATCTCTTGGAAAAGAACCATGGACCACCCTCCAAAACTGCCTGTTTTGATGCCTCATCTTTAAATTCAAAATACAAGAATCCTGTTTTATCCTCTCTCACTGATTTGAGACCAAATTCAGTGTTTTTCCCCCACTGCTTATGAGCTGTGGAATTTGCTAAGGCATAGTCCATTTTTCCATCCAGGAAGTGACCCACAAGGCAATGACTCCAACTTTGCTCATCAAGATGTGAAATATCCAACTCAACGGTAGCATATTTACCTTGACGTAGTTCAGGGTAATACTCTAGTTTCATGGTTTTTGAAGGGCCCTGAGATCTAAACAAAGACGCCCAGTTCTTAGCTTTGGTAGAAGGATTAGTTTTTGGGATATGAGGATTAGGTTTTGGAATTTATGGTTTAGGTACAACCGAGGGTCCAGCAATTGGTTCTATAGTGGGGTTTTGGTGGGGGGGGGGGGGGGGGGGGGGGGGGTTAACAGAACTCTGAGATGGAGAATTAGGATTCCTGTTCAGAGTGATGAGAGGTAGTTTGCCATTAGAAGACAACGGTTGTAGATATCTAGGTTGTAAGTCAATGCCCTTGTACCCCAAATGTGGATCTCCTGCTATGTGTGGATGACCTTGGCTATTGAAACGCAATTCAGGACTAGGAAGAGTTCCAATACCTGGTTTTAGGGTTTCCTGTGAGGATTGAGCATTGGACTGAGTCACCACGGCAGAAGCTTGTTGTTCATCCCATAGCAGTTTCAAACCTTTCAATTTATCCAATATAGTCTCGCCATTAGTGGAACTTCCGGCTTGTTTCATTTCTTCTTCGACAATAGCCACCATGTTAGTCAATCGGTCTTCAATCTCAACACGATTGGCCTCCTGTTGAAATACTTGTTGTAGTTGCCTAGCAGGACTTAGATTTTCATCCTTTTTAGGGCTGTGACTCCCAAATAGTTGAGGAATTTCCGGAGAAATAGATTTTTGTATGGACTGGATCCCCTCAGAGTTGGGGACCAGATCCGCAGGTGTGAGAGAAGAGGTCGTGGGTACAACTCGCGCAAATGGAGGCACATATCGGAGGTTGGAGTCGAGACCAAGTTGTGTTGATGAGGTGAGACGTCATCACTCACCTTGTTTGCTGTTCGAGTGGAGGCTTGGGTAGGGGTAACAAACTCCTCCAGATTAGGGCTTTGACTCAGATCTGAGAAATTTTGAGGAGTGGAAACGATGGACATCGGACTCCCCGTCTGTTGAACAGGCCGAAAACCCACCTGTTTCTTCCTAACTTCATTGGAGTCAACTGCCTTGAGACCTAGGGCAGTAGAAAGTGGAGTTGCACCAGCCATGGAAGGATTGGCCGCCATCTCTAGGGTTTCAGAGGTCGCCCGTGAGGATCGCCTGAATCATCTAGTGAGAGAAGCTCTGACATGTTAAGAAGTTTTTTGCCAATCCTTCGATATCTAGGTTATGAATCAACATTTTCCTCCAATCAGTAAGGACTAGGTATCGTTTAGAAAAGAAATATGGCCCCCCTTCTAATACCTGCAGTTTAGTTGCTTCATCCTTGAACTCGAAAAAGAAACAAGCCCCAATTTGCTTGACTGCCATTGGAGCATTATCCTTCCAAATGGCACGGGCAGTAGCACACAGCAGATTGTAAGGCATTTTCCCGTCCAAAAAGTAACCAATAAGGCAGTGGTTCCATAAGTTGGAATCTACATCAGAGTCATCAAGCTCAACCACAGCTTCTCTGCCTTGTTGCATATCAGGATAGTGCTCTAGCTTCATAGACTTTGATGGTGCCTGTGCTTTGAAAAGTGAAGCCCAATTTTTTGCTTTGCATGTATTACCCATGACTTTTGGTTCCTCAGAGTGATCCTAACTAGGAAGTTTTTTTTTTCCGGTAAACCAAGCTTGAAATAAAAAGAGAATAACCGGATATACAGCCTACAAGGGGCATACCCCAGGGACGACAAAAGAGAAAAAAAGAAAGGGAAAATTGGAACGCCGAAAGGCTACATGGGATAAGGTAAGCCACCAGGGCATAAAGTACTAACACTCGAATTAACTAACTAATGAGATATTTCTAACCCATCTTTGAAGATGGCAGAGAAACAACCAAAAAGAGTTAATGACTTAGCCGTCCAAAAGGAAATAACTTAGCCAAGGTGACGAAGCATTATGAGTGGGAACAGTTGAGATGATTTATGGTGCATTTGAAGAACCTTGTGATGAGGACACCCCTCCCAAAGGGCATCAATCAAGCCTAGGGACAGCCCCCCTAAGCTAGGCTAGAAAGCTCCAAGGGACAACCCCCCAAGGATAGGTCAAAATCTGGAGAAATTTGAGCAACACAACGGCTATTTTTTGACAAACCCAGAAAATCAGATGTCTGCCCAGAATTGGCAGCCCATAAATACAGACTTTAATACAAAAGTAATCCACACAGCAAAACATCTGATTGTTCAGAGATAATCAACCGGGTTGAACATGGTAAACAACATAGTTAACAACAAAATCCCCTTCCAGATTAGCAGGAATACTAGAAGTAGTTATCCCATCGTTAGAATATGTCTCCTGTACCTGAAGAATGTGAGACTTGAGTTGAGAGAGGCTGACATTGACCCCTGACTTGAGCAACTCGTCCTCTATTGACTGTACCAAAGATGTAATACGATCTTCAGACGCTTGTTTCTCCCCTTCCTTCTGAAAAATAGCTTGTAGCTTACGGGAAGGGCTACTACCATATCGTGTGGGACTAGGAGGATTTGATTGGTGAACACCTAGTGTTGAATCAGAGCGAATAGGGTTTGGGTTTTTTGGATTTGGGGGTAGTAGTTGATCTGAGGTTGTATCAACGGGATTCTGAGTGGAGTGATGTGAGAAGTTGTTTGAAACTTGAGAGGCCTTGATAGCTGGGATGCTGGCTGATGAAATGGGGGTAGTAGTAGGTAACGAGGAAACTCGGGATAGTGAGTTAGGGTTTGGGTTTGTTGAAAAATCAGAAGAGTTCAGCCCAAATGGGTAGATATCGAGAGGAGTGAAGGGAGTACCTTGGTTAGGGACTGATTTGTTGTCCGATACCTGATTAGGGTTTAGGATGTGCGAAGATGAATTGGGGTTTTGACGATCCCGTTTGAGCCTCTGCGGGTAAACGTTTGATTGGATAAAACTAGGTTTGGGTGAAGCTTCTTTGCTGAAAGGGGTGTCTCGCACGTCAGGATGAAGATCTGAGAAAGATTGAGGGGTGGCCATGACCGTCTCTTGGATCCCCGACTGTGGGTCTTGGAAATAGTGTATATTGGATTGGAGATGAGAACCTCTCCTTTGTTTCATACATAGTTCGTTGGAATCAATTGCACGTGACAGAGATCCCTCTGCTTTAGCTGTTTTTTTTTTTTTTTGATAACCGAGGAACAGCCCTACAATAGGCCACTAATTGGACCCACTGCACGACCCAAACCTCAGAGGGAGCTGGCGCAACCCACACCAGTCACGGCCCCCCACTTAGCACAGGTACTCACCCTGTGGGGAATCGAACACCTGACCAAAGGGACTACCCCTAAAGTCAGGCACTCGCCCTAACCACTGGGGCAACCCCTGGGGTTTCAAAGAGAATCGCCTAGAGAGAGAAGGGGAAGACATCGGTTCTAGCTTTCACCATGTGGAAATTGTTGAGTCTACAAGTTTTTTTTTTTTGGGTAAATAAGCTTGAAATTAAAAAAGGCTAAGCGAATGAACAACCTAGAGTCTACAAGTTCCAAACCTACGGGACTGCATAGTACTTATATGGGGGAGGATTCTGAAGATGGGGAGCATCAAACTCCTAATTTCAAGGACCCTACTTCAAACATCATAACTAGTTTGGGAGGTTCAAACAAAGCATCCAAATCTAAAAAGAAGAGGAGCAGGAATGGCTCCAAACGCAAAGGGAAGTCCTAAAACCTTTAGTTTACTAATTTATGCTTTCAATAATTAGTAATTTTGTGGGACTGCTGTCCCTTGCCCCTGTAAAATGCGTGGGTCTTTTTGTGCTTCTGCGCTATAGCCTAGATGTGCTGAAGGTAGCTACATATAACCTATTGTGTAGTGCATATATTCGTTTCTTTGCTATAAATTTTGGGCACTTAATTGCCACTTTCTGCCGCATTTATTGTCCTATAGTTGGAGTCTTTCTTAACTTTGCATATGTCTGACATTCCTCTACATTTTGGCTGTTGGAACCTAAGGGGTTTAAATGACCCTCTTAAGCAAAGTGAAGCAAAGAAATGGGTAAAAAATAATAAACTTGCTTTGGTTGGACTCATTGAGCATAAAACTTAAGGAAACTAGGGTGCAAAAAACTGTCAATATTATGTTTCCCTTTTGGCAATTCACCACCAATCATCTTTTTGCCCCTTCTGGCAGAATTTTGCTATGTTGGGATCCCATGGTGATATCCCTGATTGTTCTTGATCAATCCAGTCAACATATCCATTGTGAGGTGCATGCATGTAATGGCAAATTTACCTTTACTGCTACCTTTGTATATGCCTCCAACAACTACTTGGAAAGGCAGAAACTATGGCTGGATATCCAGCAAATTGCCTCCGGCTCACCTTGGGTTGTGTTGGGTGATTTTAATGCAATCAAGTCTATAAGTGAAAAAGTTGGTGGGGATAGGACCTGGACCTCTTGGATGAATGATTTTGGTAACTGCCTCCAAACTGTGGAATTAGAGGACCTAAGGTATTTTGGATGCCAATTCACTTGGTCAAATAACAAGAGGCTTCCTCTCTTGTATCCACCAAATTAGATAGGGTTTTAGTTAATGAGAGTTGGATCAAGCTCTTTAGCTGGTCCAATGCCCATTTTCTTAACCCTGGGATTTCCGACCATTCATCTTTTGTGGTATACCTCACACCTCCACCTAAAAAGACATTGAAGCCCTTTAGGTTCTTTAACTTCCTAACAGACCATCCGCAATTCCTCCACCTTGTCCAACAAATTTGGAGGAAAATCATCCTTGGGAACCCTATGTTTTGTGTCTATGAGAAACTTAAGCTCTTGCAAACTAAGTTTAAGAAATTGAACACCAACACATACAGTGATATCTCAGCTAGAGTTCTAGATTCTAGATAGCAATTAGATGCTGTCCAGAATGATTTGGGTTCTGACCCTACCGATATAATCAAACAAGATAGGGAGAGAGCACTGTGCAAACAATACTTATCCCTAGCCAGAGCTGAGGAGAGTTTCGCAAGTCAGAAGTCTAGAATTCAGTGGCTGAAACTAGGGGATCAGTGCTCTTCCTATTTTTTCAACATTGTCAACACTTCTAGGAACAGGAATAGAATTACCAGCTTAGTCTTGATGATGGCTCTATCACCCATGATATGGATATCATCAAAGACACTTTCGTTAAATTCTACTCTAATCTATTTGGCGCCCTCCATACCAGTTCCTACTCTGGCTCTGCTAGAGTACATCAGCTTGTGAAAAGAAAGTTAACTCCTGCTCAGAGCCTTGTAATGATAACTGAAGTAACTGATATTGAGATCAAAAACACATTTTTGTCCCTTAACTCACAAAAGGCTCCTGGTCTGGATGGATATAATGCGGGGTTTTTTCACAAAAGTTGGAATATAATTGGCTATGAAGTAATAGCTGCTATCAAATCATTCTTCAAGTCAGGGTGCCTTCTAAAAAAAGCAAATTCCACCTCCGTAGCTTTGGTTCCCAAAGTTTCTAACCCCTCAAAGGTTAGTGATTTTCGGCACATTTCCTGCTGCAACACTATCTATAAGTGCATCGCAAAAATTCTGGCTAATCGTCTCTAAGCTGCACTCCCCCATCTTATAGACCCCGTCCAGTCTGGCTTCGTTAAAGGCAGAAGAATTGCGGACAACATTTTCCTCACATAGGAGCTCATGAGGGGTTACCATAAGAACTCCTCATCTCCTAGGTGTGCCATGAAAGTGGATATTATGAAAGCCTATGACAATGTTCGATGGGAATTCATGTGGGATGTACTATCCTCTATGAATTTCCATCCACAAATGATCAGGTGGCTTCAAGCAAGTGTTTCCACTGCTAACTACTCATTGAGCATTAATGGCGAGGTCACAGGCTTCATTCAGGGTAAAAGAGGACTAAGGCAAGGTGATCCATTGTCTTCTTATCTTTTCGTAATGGTCATGGAAGTCCTTACCTGCATACTTAGAGAGAAGACTCTCTTGCCTGATTTTCATTTTTACTAGAGATGTGGTGCTACCAAAATAGTCAACCTCTGCTTTGCAGATGATCTTATGATCTTTTGCAAAGCAGAAGTGAGTTCTGTGTCCCACATCCAAGCCTCTTTAATTGAATTTGAGGCCCTCTCTGGGCTTTCACCTAGCCCTGGAAAAAGCAATATATTTTTCTCCGGAGTTTGTTCTACCACTAGAACCTCTATTATTGAGCTGACTGGCTTTAAGGAGGTTACACTCCCAGTTAGATATCTTGGAGTCCCCCTCTTTTCCACCAAACTTAGACATGTTGATTGCCAAGTCATGATCAATCGAATTGTCCTCAAAACAAAATCATGGACCAATAGATACCTGTCTTATGCTGGAAGCCATTCTTCGTGCCTTCTTTTGGTCTGGTCCTGACCTTAAAAAGTTAGGTGCCAAAGTGTCTTGGGAGCACTTGTGTTCCCCTCACAAGGAAGGAGGATTGGGATTTAAATCAATGCATATTTGGAACCAATCAGCAATATCTAAACACATTTGGTTTCTCATTTCGGGTGGGGAACAATCTATGTGGTGCCCATGGGTTAAGTCTTACCTTTTCAAAGGTCGGAACTTTTGGAGTCTTAAAGTGCCAAGCGATCCCTCCTGGATTTGGAGGAAGATGCTTACATTAAGGCCATTTTTTTTGATAAAACATTAAGGCCATTTGTTCATCCTTATTTCAAGCATGTCCTTGGAGATGGCCATCTCACCTCTCTTTGGTATGACAATTGGCACCCCTTGGGTCCACTTCTTCCTAAGTATGGACCAAGGATAGCTTATGATTCTGGGCTACCTTCTGATGCTACAGTTAATATGATATTGAGAGGTCGCAATTGGGCCTTCCCTGTCACTCAAACATTTGAGCTGAATGAAATTAGAGATTCCTTACCCCTCTCTTGGAATTAATGCCAATTCTAGTGACACTCACCTTTGGGCACTTACCCCTAGTGGTAAGTTTTCAATTTCCTTTATGTGGAATGCCCTTAGAACCCATTACCCTCAAATCCCTTGGCACCATGTCACCTGGTTTCCTGGACATATTCCTAGGTGTAGTGTAGTGTCATTGTTTGGCTTGCCTTACAAAATAGGCTTTCCACTGAGGATAGAATTAAGCCCTCCTCTTCTTGTATATTTTGCCTGGGGACTGAGACACATGAGCACCTGTTCTTTGATTGTCCTTTGACAACTCAAGTAAGGATAATGTTGTCTCCTAGATTTCCAACTAATTGGAATGTACAATCTTGGACTCAATGGATAAACTTAATGAGCAATTTGAAAGGAAAATGCTTGTCCACTGTCATATCCAAACTACTATTCACTGTTTTTGTATACCAGATTTGGTTGGAGCGTAATCACATAAAATTTCAGAATATAAGCTGCCATCCTAATCTTATAGCAACAAAAATAATTAACAAAGTGAGGTGCAAGTTACTCTCATTTCCTAATTTGCCCAAGGACTCTCACTTTGCATACTTGGTCTCATGTTGGCAACTTAGGTGACTCTATGATGGTTACATCTGTCCTTACTTGATGTTACATTGCATTTTAGTTTACCTTCTTATGCTTGTTGGATACACCAATCCATAGTTGATGCTGATTTTGCAGGTTCTGTGATTTGTGCAGGTGGCCTAGTTATCATAGCTGCCCGGTTGTGGCCTTCACAGGAGCTTATCACACATCAAACACAGTTGAGACCAAGCATAAAGCTGGTGGTCCACAGGCTCGCTGGGTCGCCCTTTCCAATTCCTTTCTTGGTTGAGGCTCCTAATACTTCTAATACGAATGGTAGGTATCTTATTCTCATTCATCTTAGAGTTGCAGGGACCTCCTATGTTAGTATTGGTTTACGCGGTGTATTTGGCTTCCTCTACAGCAATCCTAGCTAGGACTTGAGTTGTGCGCCCTACCATATGTGTGAACCCTGGTGAAATGAGTGTTTGAGCCTCTTTCCTTATTTGAGAGTGGAGGTAATATTTAGTGGGGGAGCATTGTGAGGATTAGTTGAGAGGGTTCGGACCCTTAGAGAGAAACTTGGAAGTTGTGAGCTTGTCGAGGGCGTTGTAGTGTGAGCCCTTATTTCATTGTTACTGCTCCTCTATTGCTGCAATTTCCATTATCTGTGGTTGTGCTTCACTACATTCATTGTCATGGGTTCATGTAGTATTTTAAACCTGCTACTGCTGTTTAGATATTGTTGCTGTTTAGTTCATGGCTAATGCTGTTGTTTAAATTTCAAAGTCTGTCCAGGTTGTTGCCTTTTTGTGATAGGCTACATTATCTGTATCATGTTCCAGTATTGTAGTTTACTCTTTTGTGGACTGTCATCAGTGGACAGAGCTATTGTTACTGTAGTGATCATTTCATTTTGTTACCTTTTTGGGATTGTCAATTTACAGAAGAAATGCTGCTCAATTTTTCTTAAGTTTGACCTAGCCTTGGGGGGTTGTCCCTTGGCGTGTTTGAGCCCCTTTGGGAGGGGGCGTCCTCTCGCTTAGTGCCTCATCATCCAGTGGTTTACTCTAGTGCTGGAGCCCAGTTTTGCTGCCGCAGCTGTTCACCTCGCTGCTGATTACCATTTTGTTTTCGTGCCTTGATTTGTGTATTGGAGCCCAACTTGTAGGGGTCCCTACAAGCTCCAGCATTACGGTTTCCAAGCCTTTGGTCCGTTAACACTTCTGAAAGGGCTTGATTAGCTCAAGCAAATGGATTCTAAAGTTCCACTCCAATGTCTAGGTGAACCACAACCAACAGAGACATCACCAATGTGCAGATTGTCCCTTCAGAGCAAGTGGCAACAACCTTTTTATATGATTCATATTGAAATCTCGGTTTAGCTTTCTTTTGTAGAGCTTCTGGTCCTTTTTTTTTTTTGGGTAAATAGGTCCTTCTTTTTTAGAAGGGTTAGAAACTCAGTTAGATATCTGTAGTAGTTGTGCTAATGATTAGTTTTTTTTTTTGGATAAATAAGCTTGAAATAAAAAGAAGGCAACAGAATATACAGCCTACAAGGGGCATACCCCAGGGAGGACAAAAGGAAAAGAAAAGAAGAAAGAAAAGGTGCACAAAGATGGCCATAAGGCATCGTACAGCAATGCAACTAAGACCTAAGTACGAGGTGTTTCTCTCCTATCAATAGAGAGGAGAGAAACACCATACAAGAGGTGCAAAAGACCAAACAAACAGCTCACACTAGGGAACCTTGGGTTTAGTACTAGAACTTGAGGATTAGATCCAATAACCAACATGATGTAGACTTTAATCACAATTTTGATCTTGAAATAACTTGGAATCACTTGATCACTTGATCATGGGAGTTGCCAATCTGGAGGCTTGTAATAACTTGAACATGGAAGATGATATGATCAGCTATTAACTACAGCTGAACATGGCCAACTAATGAGCATGCTGTGAGGAATTAGCAGATTATGCCAGCAGCAGCAGCAGCAGACATACGGCTGTAAGGAATTAGCCTTTGCCAAGCATTTGACAGCAGCAAATAACAGTAGCAAACTGCAGCAGTAAACTGCAGTAGCAGCAGTTTGAAAGTGTAGAAAGTAGAACTTTGGGATGAACTTGAAAGTAGAACTTTGGGATGAACTTGAAAGTGTTGAGCCTGATAAACTGCAGTAGGTGCAACAGGCTAGAGTAGGGAGGAAAAGCCCCCTCCCAAAAGGGACTAATACATGCCATAGGACAGCCCCCCAAGGCTAGGCCAGAGATCTCAACATCGTGGATGCTGATCAGATACACAGCAGTCCAGATGATACCAAACAGACACTCACAGTCCAAATGTGCAGCAGTAACTATAGACATTAACTAGAAACATCAACAATAAAAGCAAAATATGTTGATTGCAACAACCCTTGCAACAACCATATTGCAACAACCCTTGCAACAACCATATTGCAACAACCCTTGCAATATTGAACAAAATTTGCAGTAAGGACAGCATTAGCAGATTGCAACAACCCTTGCAATCCTCAAACAACAAAATATGCATCCAAACCAATATAGAACAGGAGCAGGTTGCAACAGCCCTTGCAAACCACAATCAACAAAATATATGCAGCCTTATGTAGTGATAACAGTACATAAAATGAAAAGAGATATGGGGAACCTGTTTAACCACACTGTAGCACTCTGCTCCCCTTTGATACTCCATGAGCTTGAGGTGATGAGCCCCCTTTGATACAATCCTGTACTGTACCTTCTCTGAAATCAGAATCAAACACAATACAAAACACAGTACCAGACATAACAATAATAAGCATGTATTAAAACAGCTTCCATAGCAACAGCCATATTATCAACTAGGGACAATATTCCACTGAGCCAGAAGATCATTAGGTTAGGCCCCTTGGAAAATTTATCCAGAGACATTAACCTATGCCTAATGACAGAGTGAATCTTGTTCACAACAACAAAAATAGGATTTGCAATGTTTTGAAATTTACGTAGATTCCTCTCAATCCAAATATGGTACATGGTTGTAGTGAAAATTAAATTGATTAAGATTGATTTAGGAGATTTGCCTTTGTTTGTTGCTAAAAGAGCAATCCAATTTTTCCACGATCTAGGAGGCCAATGAACACTGATTCTAGCAAGCATCTGAGCCCAGACTTGGGATGTGTATGGACAATTGAAGAACAGATGATCGTGACTCTCATGACCAGGGCAGAAACTGCAGCTAGAGACATACTTAGTACCAAATAATACAAGTCTGTCATCAGTGTACAGTCTCTCCTGAATAGCCACCCAGGTGATAAAGCTACATTTAGGAATGTGGCCAGGAAACCACACACTATAGCTCCAAGGAACCTTAGGAAATGGGGTTCTAAGTTTATTCCACAAGGAGCCCACAGTAAATTCACCATTTGTAGTGAGGGTCCATCTATGTATGTCACCTTCAACGGCTGAAGGAACGGGGAGAGTAATGAGACCAGCTCTAACCTCATTAATCTCCCAAGTTTGGGTGATAGGTAAAGCCCAATTGGAATTCCTGATGATTGAGGACACCTTAGTGTCCTTAGGCATCCCCAAGTCATATATAACCCTATCCCCAAATCTATCAGCCAAAGGACCCAAAGGGTGCCAATTGTCAAACCAAAGGGAAGTGCTTTGACCATCACCTATAATGACCTTAATATAGGGATGGACAAAATGATTAGTTCTTGCTTTGGCAGGATACCCCTTCTTATACCTCTTGTAGCCTTTTGGCCTTCCCCATTTTGGCCGTTGGGTCTAGTTTTTCTTTTTCTTTCTTTCTTTTGTTTTTGTCCTCCTGGGGTATGCCCCTTGTAGGCTGTATATTCGTTTAGCCTATTTTATTTTCAAGCTGATTTACCCAAAAAAAAAAAAAAACTCTGTTGGTTCACTGATAATCTGTGTTTAGTTGTTGTGTTCTGCTGGTTTAACTGAATTTCTGGGTTCGAATCTGTGCTCTGCTACTTTACTGCATCGAATCTGCTATTTGTTGAATTTGTGAACTGCATTGTGCTATCTGTCTGAATTACTTAAGTAGGGGGATGGTTGGTCGTGATCGAAGGTTTGAACTCAATTGCTAATTGGGGGGTTTGAATTTGGTTGCCTGAAATGGCAAGAACCAAGGGCCCGGGGAAACCATCCGAGAAACTATCCAAGCGTCGCCGACCGAACTCGGACGGTGAGACTAGTAGTGAGGAGTATGAGCCAACTCGGGGGGATCATTCGGGGACCAAAAAGCCCAGCAAAAGAACACATGAAGAGGTCATTGACGAAGATTGAAAAAAGTGGTTGGAGGGTTTTAAAACGAAGAGGGGGAAAAATGAGAGGCAAGTAAATGACTTGGGGGAGGATTTGGGAGTGAAGGAAATTCGCCAGGAGGGGCTTGAACAATGGTTTGAGCCGGTCCCGGGGTACAATCTCAAGTGCGTTAAAGAATTTAACACAACAATGAAGGTTGAGAAGGAGGGGGATGAACCAGTGAAAATTAAGGCGAAAGTTGCAGGCAAGTTGATTCAAGTAACTCCCGATCACATTGCAGAGCAATTGAAGTACACTAGGCCCGACCCAGAAATGGTTAACTATCCCGGGGAGGAACATCTGACCGACCAACTTATCAAGAATTTCCTTGAGAAGCCTAATGAGAAGTTGCACCCAATCAACTCGAGCCGGTTCCTAGACGATATTCGGATCCTTTGCTCTTCGTCGATCATCTTGCTCCCGTGTTTGCCGGCTTGTTTCTCATGTTCACCGTCTGTCTTCTGTGGGATTCATTGTTGGGTGGATCTTTTTTGCGTAACGGCGTCGATCGACTTTGTTTGCTACCTTTTCACCGGGCCTCTTCGTCAAGCCCGGCTCACCCGCTGGTTTTCATTGCTGGATGTAGATGGTTTGTGCCTAACAGCTAGGGTGGGGTGGCTCTGATGGGTGTTCGGTGGTGGTGGCGTGGTGGTGTTTGGGAGGCGGCTGGGACATGTGGATCAGTGTTTGGCTGGATGGGTTAGGGTTTCATGGGCTTTTGGTTTTGGGCTTTAAATGTATTATTGGGTATGACTTGTACTGGGCTTCTTTGTTTGTATTTTCTGTACCGGGCTAGGCCATTAGGGTTTTTTGGGCTATGCCCATCAGGTGTTTTCGGGCCTTACCCATGAGGTGTTTTAATTCCTTCAACTTCAGTTGGAGTCCCCTCGCTTCTCCCTCAACTTGATGTACCCTGTGTCAAGTTTTCTTAATAAAACTTTATTGCCGAGCAAAAAAAATAAGGCCATCCATGCTAACCTCTACCCTAAGGGCAAGGACACCAAGCCCAGTCGTAAGTCACTTGAGTTGATGGCTTCCTTTGTGGATACAGACACCACCGCGGATTTGGCTCATTTTATCCTTCTTCAAATGGTGGACTATCTCAATACGGCGGCGGGGGATATTCGGTTATGGTTTCCTTGCTTGATCACAAAGTTATGCCATTCTCAAGGGGTTAAAGGCCTCGGGTACTAAAAAATGGAGCCGCTTGAGATGGGGGGGGGGGGTGATTGATAGTACCACTTTAGAAAGGAGCAAGGCCCAAACAAAGAAGAAGAATGTCGAGGTTCCCAAGGCCACTCCGAGCTCTGCACCTGATGCTTCTGCCTCCACAGTACCTCCCCCCCACCTTCAGAGCCAAAGTCTAAGTCGCCGGCTCCTCCACCGGAAGGGTCGGAAGCTACTAAGTGGTACAAGATGTTTTCCAAACAACTTGCGACGGTGCTCAAGAACCAAAGGAAGGCCGAGAAAGAGAACAAATTGGCCAAGCACAATAAGGAATGACATACAAAGGTACTTGAGGGACTTAGTGGGCAACGCTATGAAGTACCGCCGGAGCTTTTAGTGGAGGACAGTGATGACGAGAAAGAAGACGAGGATGAGTCTGGGAGTGAAGATTGATTAGTGTTAGATGGTGACAACAATGGTGGTAAATAACAAGTAGACTATATAGTAGTTGATTAGCGAGTCGGTGGAGTCGAGTACACTTATTTTTGTTTCATTAGTGTCACATCAAATTCTTATAACTTTAGTTGTTATTTAGTTTAAATGCATGTTTGGGTGCCGAAACTTGGCACATGATGCGGTAGATGAGGGTTGGTGGCGGCCAAGGGGTAGATGACCCAAGCTAGCATATGGCCGCCACACTTTTTGTAGTCCCTCCTTTTTGCTAACCAAGGTCAATACAAGCCATCTATGTTTAATTTATTTCTTAGTACGTGATTAACTCTGATAGGTGCACGCTTAGAAATATTTCATGCTTACACTTGAATGCTTCCCTTCGTTAATTAGCTCTTTTGTTCACAAGCGCATTTTTTATTAGCTTGCAGTAATCTTTTGTCTTGTTATCGCATTTCATGCTAAGCGCTTTATCATGGGATGTTTGATACTTCAATGTGTGTGATTGCAATTTTGGGAAATAATTCTTGTCGAAGCCTTATTGGAATTGAAACTTTGTGGGGTGCATAACTCTTGCCTACTTGTGTGGCCTAGTAGTTTCATAATTGTGCATGGCATGTGTGTGCGTGAGTTCCTTTTGATTGAATGATCTGAATAACCGGTACTTTGCCTAGACTTTTGTAGATTGAGCATAGTTATCGTATCGGGTACCCGGGAAGTTTTATTTAATTTAATTAGTCGTTTTGGTTTTATTTTGCTAGGGACTAGCAAAGTCCAAGTTGGGGGGTGTGATAAGCCCCCAATATTGTATATAACCGGGGCTTATCTTGCTCATTTATCTCACACACGCACGTGATTTTCGCGCCTTAAATGTTTGATTTGCGCGTAGTTGTGTTTTTATAAAGTTACAGGTGAAACACGCGAATAAGCGCGTTTTGAGCGGCATTGGGAATCGTGCCAAGTTACCAAGGGTCACGTGCCCCATGGCACGCCAACACCGGGCCTCATGAGCCACGAAACGACAATTCGGTCGAGGCCCGGGAATGCGAAAAGTCACAACTCACGCCGTTGGATTGAAAGCGTGCCACAAGCTCACAAAGACTCCTGGTGGAATCCGGGAGTAACCAAGCATGCACGAGACCAAGGAACACCTCCCCGAGGGTCTCACAACTCGTTTTAGTGTTTTGAAGGAAGTCCGGAAACACGGAAGGCCAAGGGAGTGACCAAAGGCATCATCAAACCAATAGTGGATCGATCCACTCAAGGCAAAAACATCATCAGTCCATTCTGGATCGATCCACTCCCAATAGTGGATCGATCCACTCAAGTCAAAAACATGATTAGAGCATTCTGGATCGATCCACTCCCAATAGTGGATCAATCCACTCCCGTCCAAATGACACCAGAGCATTCTAGATCGATCCACTCTCATAGTGGATCGATCCACATCAGTCCGAAAAGCATTTTTTCAGCTACTTTTTGGACATTCTATTAATGGCAAGTTTTTTGTTGTTGTGAGAGCTTTATGTATATTATGTAGAGAGAGAAATAGGAAGACTATATGGCCTCTCTCCTCTCTCCTTCTTTCACTACTTACTCTTTCATTTTACTAGTTAATTTTTGCTCCTCCATTGGAGGACTTTGAAGCTCTCTCTCTCTCTCTCTCTCTCTCTCTCTCTCTCTCTAGTTTTTCCCATGTAAGTGATTGTCTTACGTTAATTTCACGTTTATTAATCTTGTAGCTCTTGCTTAGACCTTCCTAGTAATCTAGTTAATTTGCATTTTCATCAAGTTTTTAGTGTTTGTGTTGTTCTAGTCATTTCCTTCCTAAACTCAAGTTAGTAAGTGTTGTTTGTGATTTTCTTAAGGTTTAAAGTTGTAGGCTAACTTAGGATCTTCTATAAAAATCAGTTTTTAATGTCATTTGTCATGTTCTTTATTTCCTTTATAAAAATAATCATGTTTTACTTAGTAATGATCGAGTAGTCGTTATAGGCTCGGTCATGGGGTGATTTGCACCCCGTGACTTAGGTTCATTCGCTCTCCTCGCCATAATGCAAACATCGTTTGTTGAACAAAGAGATAGGATATATTTTACGTACCAAAGCTCGGGTTTGTTAATCTCTTTGATCACACGTAGGCAAGGGTTTATCTACTTGGCACGTGTGATGCTTAGGGCGATGTCAATTCGGCCGTTTGCCAAATGAACCAAAAATCCTAATCTTTGATAAACACCATTTCTAGTTGAATGAGTTTAAATTCCAAACCTTCCGTTTGGAATGTTTAATGATATCCTCGAGCTGGTCATTTTAGAGGAGAGTGAATCGACCTAAGTCATGGGTGTTGTGAACCCCTTGACTTAGCCTTGTTTTAATTAGTCTTTTTAATTTCGCGTCATTCACGGAGTTAAGTGAATTCCACCCCCAAACTACAAAGCCAAGTTTGCCGCTTTAAGGATAAACCATCATTCGCGAATCAATCATCACGCGCTGCGCATTCGGTCTCTGTGGAATCGACCCGGACTTACCGGTATCATGCTACCGTCGACCTAAACCCTACGCTTGGGGAAATCATATTGGAATACAATCCAAGGGTGCAAGACGATAATGTTAGATGGGAGTTTCTTTGGGACACACTTACCTCTACGATAATGTTAGATGGGAGTTTCTTTTTTCGTTGGGTTATCAGAGCTAGCAGCTATCTCAGACTTCGTTTGTGCCCCTTTTTGCTTTTTGGTGAGCGCTTTCTTGTGCCTCTTGTTGCTTGTGATGAGTACTTCATTTCCATTTGATTTCTCTGTTTCATTTCTTCAATGCTTCTCATCTTGTTGTGCCTGTGTGTTGGACATTTTGAGCGCCAGTGTGGGGGAAAGCTGCCTAGCTGGGTTCTTTTTCAAACAAATTGATTTAGGCTCAAAGGGGCTTTGCAATGGATATTTGTGTGGGGAATAAAAGCAAAGAATGTCTTTCTTCATTTTGAATTGTGCAACCTGATAGCGAGAACTCATGCTTGCTCTAACTTTTGCCTAGATCTCATTCTGAAGTATGATCTAGCGAGCAAAAGCCTTAACTTTTGTCTAGGCCGCCCTTGCGGGTTTTCGACCTAGCAGGCTTATTCTGTGTCAAAGCATTGCTTCTTGATGGCACTGGAGAATGATCCCTTGGGAATTCTCCTTGTGTGGGGCGAGGGTTCAATCAAAATTCATCTCGTGTTTTGAAGTGATTATCACGTTTCTCAAATGACGGTGGAAAACAATTCCAAGTTGAGGGATTATTAAAAATCCAAGTTTATGATTGACAATTTCGATACAACAGTGTGACATTGATTTTGATAGTTGCGACCGTACCACTAAGGGTTGCCTACGTATCCCTTTGCAAGGAATCAGGTCGTGCGTAGTTCGGGACCACAAAGTTGACTCTATTTTTGGTCTTTTTCTTTTTTTGACAACAATAAGATATTACAGACTTGAACTTGAAAAATACACGAGAGCATGACAGACTCGAAATACAAACTGACTCAACAAAAGTGAAAACTTGACTCGACACTTGAAGACTTTCAAGACTCGTGGAAGGTTGAACTACCGCATCGCCATCGATGGTTCATTGGTTCGGTGAGGTGCTTGGTTTTTCCAGTGGAACAGAGATGAATCCGTTGTCAATGAGATATAGTATTTCATGATGAAGGCGTTGGCATCTCCCAGTAGGGTGACCAGGTGTTTGGTGGTAGATGCAGAAGGTATTTGGGTTGTACGAAGGTGGGGGATTTTGTGGAGGTAGAGTTGGTTGAAGTGGTTTGAGGAAACCTGCCATGAGAAGCTCTTTATATACCGAAGCCAAAGGTGCAAAGAGTTGGGAAAATTTTCTTCGCCGGTTTTGGGGGCGGTTGGTTTGGGTCCTGATCTTGTTAATTGGTCAGTTTGGTTGGAATTATTGTTAATGGAGCTCGAAGGGGCGTTTTTAGTGGAGGCGAGGCTGATTTGATTGATGGGGAGGTTTTGTTTATGCTGAGGCATGGGGTTTGATATGGTGTTGGATTCTAGTGGCGGAAGAGAAATGGTATTATTATCAATGAGATTTTGGATTTGGTGATGAAGGCGTTGACAATAGTTGGTAGCATGACCGGGCATTTGATGGAAGGCACAGAAGGCGTTTGGATTGTGGTACGCTGGGAGCTTTTGAGGTAGAGGAGTTGGAGGGAGTGGTTTAAGAAGACTGGCCATGGGAAGCTCCTCATAGACCGAGGATAGGGGTGTCGAGAATTGGGAGAATTTTTTTGGTTGGTTTTTAGGCCGATTGATTTGGATTGTGGTCTTGGTTGGTTTCACTTTGCTGATGGTGTTGGTTACGAAGTTGGAGTTGATATTTGTGGAGTTCGGGGTGGCGTTTGCATTGTTGTTTTTGGTAAATTGTGTGTTGTCTTTCTCAGAGTAAACCCTTACGCTTTCTAGACTGAGGTTGTCCTTTTCGATGTTCCAGTGGTGCATCTCCACATCTCTGGTGCCAATGAAATTTTTGAATCCTTCCATGATAGATTCTTCTAGTTCAGAGATCTTGGCCAAAGTTGCGGCCATTTTTGGGCTTTTTCTGGGTCGTTGGAGATTCTTTTGGACCTGTGGGAGACGGTCACGGATATCTTGCACCATGATCATGAGCTGGGTGATTTGATTGCCCAGGTTGTTCACAGCTATCTTGAGCCCCTCGATTTCAGCCAGGACATCCATGTTTTGAGGTCTTAGGTTGAGTCAGCTCTTGCTCAGGGAGTTGTAAGGTTTTTTTCTTGGGACCAATGGCTCAGAACTGACAGTAAAGCAAAAAGGTCAAACTCAAATTGTGCCCCTGGTTTTATTGAAGGAAATGTTGTGCATGCATTGTTGTCGTGTCGTCCTAAGATCTTGACTACCAGTCTCGGTCTCACTTAAGATGTTGCACGGATGTTCGAAACAACAACCACGGGTAAGTCATGACAGGCAGGTTAAATTCCAAGCATCGTGGAATCAGAGCCAATCTCCTTTTATACCATCCGAGACAGAGCAATAAGGTTGTTGAAATCCGAATGCAAACACACTTAAGGCTAGGCCGAGAAACGGGGAGCCGTTCGGGCACGGCAGACACCGGAGGTATCGCAAACTCCATGGATTTAAAGTCTCCTAGACTGAATCCTAACCTTAGGATTCCACTACCGGTTTCGATCTCACTTAGAATCGTTGCACAGAAGATTTAACAGCACCACGGGTAGGCCATTACTCAGTAGGTACGATTTACCAACCTAAATCCTAAAACGTTGAGTCCGCAACCCTTAACTTTTCTTGACCATCCGAGACAAAGCAATAAGGTGCCGTAATCCAGATACTAACGACTTAAAGGCTAGTTCGAACATGGGTAGCCGTTCGGGCAGGACAAACACCAGAGGTATCTCAAACTCCCTGGATTTAAAGTCTCCTAGACTCAACTGGATAGCTTTGGAAGGTTGCCCCAATCCTCAAGTTTTCTTTAAAGTAACAAGTCTTTTGCATTGGACGGACGGATTTGGGAAAACACGACTTTATGGATCCCCATCAAGAATCTAAACCTGGATTTAGGAGCAATTATTCCTAAATACGGGCAAATCACTCCTAAATTCGGTTAGATTATTGTCAAGAATCCGACGGTTCAAATTTTTCCATGTCCGGTCGTCCTAAAGACTAACTTGTATGAACAACGTGCATTCGGGATGCACGACTCCTCATCGGGCCAAGGCAACCTTTTACTAACTTCCGGGGGACCTAACCTATACCGAATTAACGGTGCACAGTACGTGGATGACTATATGTACAGATACAAGTGCATGCATGTATGCAGTATGGCATGCAGAGGAAAACAGTAACACATAGCACGTAACAAGCTGGAGCACATAATTCTAACACGTGGGTTGGTCACCTAACGTGGGGTTCTATGGTTATCTATATGCAAATGCTGGTTTTGGTTTCAAAGGGTACCCCAAACTCAAAGCCAAAGGTGTCTCTCACTACCAAGGATCCCGCAAGGCGATGGTAATAGCGACAATTGTGACTTATCACAATCGGGGGGTGCTAAGCATATTGGGATTCCCCGTCACCGGCAAGCCGGGTGGGATTGCCAAAACACGTCAGCGAAGGCTAGTAACCATGCACATGCAATGCAAAAGTCCATGAAAGCAACATTTCCAAAATCCCTTAAACATTTTTCAAGTTTAGCTCTCGATGATTAATACATATTTTAATAAAATCACACACAAGTGTAATAGTACTAAAATATATATTAACCGATCTCCCCAGCGGAGTCGCCAGCTTGTGGATGCCCTGCCAAAATTTACAAAAATGTGATTTAGGAAAATAGTTTGATTGATTGGATGGAGTCGCCACCCAGGTTTGAGAACCGTACCCGAGAAACCATTTGAAAAATGACTCTTTTGCCTTTAGTATGGAAAACATTTCACCGGTCTGCTTTTATTGAGATTGCTCGGGTTTGGGAGCTAGGTTACGAGAGAGGAAGGAATTTAAAGCACCCCTCTCGCCCAGTGTGACCACTGGTCTCTACTCAATGCTCATGGAATTTTGAAAATACCGTTTAAATGGACTTTAATTACAAGTTCATACGAGAGCACACAAATGCATTTATAAGGCAAAAATGATGTATGTGGATACATGTGCAAAGTGTCATGAGTGAAAGAACATCATGCATATAATGCATTCAACCACCCTAAATATGACCAATTAGTACCAGAAATCTCCCTAAACAGATCCACGAACAATGCATAATTACACCTGGATTGCATTCTGGACACCTAGACTAAGCAAATCCAGGCGCCTGGAATAGGACACTACAGGCGCCTGGAAGGATTGTAGGCGCCTGGAATGCTAAAGAGGCACAAATTTTCTTCAACCCAGGCCTCAAAGCAAACAATAGATTCAAACCTTAGTGCTTACTGTTCCATGTATATGGCGATGATTGATGAGGTTTTGTGATGATTATGTCTCAAAATCAGACCAAAAAGAATGATTTGTACTTAGAAAACCATGATTCTAATATGCTTTTTGGACAACGAGAAGTGAAATGAACTGAAATTCTTTATAATACATGCTTTTCAAACTTCACTTGACAGGTCTAGAAGGGTGAATGAAAATGTTGCTTTAAAAGGGGAGAAAGCATACGATGAACTTATGAATGATTCATGGTTACATAGATAAATGCTTATGGATCAAGACCTCTCTTTTGTCCACATGAAATGCACTTGTTTAAACTGAAAAATGGATCATTTACTCACACACAACTCAGCACCAACACACACACACACAATTTTAACCATGATCTTAATATTAAATGTATTCTAAAACAATCTAAGATGGACTCTTTTTTTTTTTTGGGTAAATAAGCTTGAAATAAAAAACCGAATTTACAGCCTACAAGGGGCATACCCCAGGAGGACAAAATAAAATTAAAAAAAAAGAAAAGTAGAGAACAATACAAAGATACGAGACCTACGCCAACTGACTACAAGTATCTAGGAGTAAGTAATCTGAATGTTTCCTAACCTTCTAAATAGATGATTAAGAAACATACAACAAAATGATTAAATTTGAGCAGCATTTCAGCATCTGAAGCTTGTCATGTGTAGATGATAGCAGAAGAGTCCATGAAGCTTGTCATGTGTAGATGAAAACTACCAAAATCAGGTTGTACAATAGCACTATGAGTGCAGCATAGATGAACACCAAAGTTGATGCAAATTTGATACCATGAGATCAACAGACAATGATGTAGCAGCAGCAGTAATGCGTAACACAATCAGGTTGTATCACAGCAAAAATGAGTAATACAGCAGCAGTAACAGAATGTATCACAGCAGACATGGACCGGTGGCTGGAACATGTCTTAGAGATATTCAGAATTTGGACTTGCGGCTTGAAATGTCAACTGCAGTAGTAAACTGCAGTAGCAAATATCAATAGTAGACTGCAGCAGCAACAGTTTGACTGCCACCTGCAATTGCAGGATATAAAGGGTGCAGAACAGGCTAGAGTAGGGAGGAAAGGCCCCCTCCCAGAAGGGACTAATACATGCCATAGGACAGCCCCCTGAGGCTAGGCTAGAAATCTCAACATCGTGGATGCTGATCAGGCACACAACAGTCCAGATGATGCCGAACAACTCTAAGCAGTTAGCACTATTGGGATTAACAAGCAATTCCACTGGATTTCTGGAATATTGAGCAGCGTCTCCTTTGAAACAAGTAAGTAACACAGCAAGTTCTCAACGTATACAATGAACAACCTAGAGTAATAACCAAGTGAGAGCTCTAATAATAGATAAGCAAGCAAGTATCTATAGCAACAACGCTTGCTATAGTTTAACATGAAGGTTCAAGTGCAAGCAAGTAAGTATGTAGGTTGCAACAGCCCTTGCAACCCACTTAATGAGCATAATCCAAGTGCAAGCAAGCAAGCAAGTATCTATAGCAACAGCCCTTGCTATAGTTTAACATGAAGGTTCAAGTGCAAGCAAGTAAGTATGTATGAATCCATGGCAAATGAGCATAATCATGAACAAAACAGCATAATAACCATGTGGAGCTCAGCGTCCAAGGCGTCTCTATAGTATGATTGCTCCTGAAATAACTAGAAACAGTAACTCATATGGGGTTAGTAAAACCAACATTCTACGTAGATACGAAGATAATGAAGTTCAATCAATCCCCCACTTAGTTAACAACCACTGAGACTGAGATCCTTGAGGGAGATTGCCCAAGGATAAGAGTCTGCATCTCACTAAGGATTGAATTTTGCTAACCACAATAGGTACAGAGCATGATGCATTTTGGAAATTATGAACATTTCTCTCAATCCATACCTGAAAGACTGAGGCAGAAAAAATCAATTTGATGATCAAGTTTTTAAGTGATTTGCCTCTGATATTTGAGATCTGATTAATCCAATTAGCCCAAGATCTTGGATGCCAATTTACATTAATGTGAGTGAGAATGCCAGACCAGACTTGTGAGGTGAAGGGGCAGTTGAAGAATAGATGATCATGGCTTTATATAACTTGGCAAAAACTACAACAGGAAACAGGGATGGTACCGAACAACACCAGCCTATCACCAGTATAGAGTCTGTTGTGTATTGCAAGCCAGGTAATCATGCTACACTTAGGAACGTGGCCAGGAAACCAAATGCTCTTGTGCCAAGTCACCTTTGGATAGTGTGTCCTGAGTTCCTCCCATAATGATGATACAGTGAACTCACCATGAGAGTTAAGTGTCCATTTGTGTTTATCCTCTATTTCATGATTTGGATTTGGGAGAGAGCTGATAGTGTCCCTAATTTCATTAAGTTCCAAGGTTTGAGTGATGGGAAGGCACCAAATGGAACCTCTAATAATGGATGCCACAGTGGCATCCCTGGTGAAACCAGAGTCATAAATAACTCTAGGGCCAAATCTATTGGCAATGGGGCCAATGGGATGCCAATTATCAAACCACAGTGAGGTTGATTTGCCATTGCCTATAGTAACCTTAATATGTGGTTGCACAATGGGTCTAAGATTGAGAAGTTTCCTCCAAACCCAAGAGGGTGAACTGGGCATCTTAGCTTCCCAAAAGCTTTTCCCCTTAAGTAAGTAGGACTTGACCCACTGACACCACATGGATTGTTCCCCACCAGAGATAAGGAACTAAATGTGCTTAGCAATGACAGCTTTATTCCAAACAAGAATGGATTTGAAACCTAAACCACCCTCCTGCTTAGGACAACATAAGTGCTCCCATGATACTTTAGCCCCAGTCTTCTTGAGATCGGGGCCAGACCATAGAAAGGATCTAAGAATGGTCTCGACCTCTTTGATGACTTTCTTAGGGAGTATAAAGAGAGAGGACCAATATGTTTGCATTGAGAAAAGGACATTCTTTATCAGTTGGACCCTACCGGCATATGTCAAATCTCTATTGGTCCAAGATTTTGTCCTAGAAGTAATTTTGTCAATCATGGTTTTGCAATCAATGTATTTCAACTTGGTGGACAGGAGTGGGACACCCAAGTATCTCATAGGCAATGTGCCCTCTTTGAAACCTAGCAGATGGAGGATCTCATTTTTGGTAGAGAATTGGACACCAGAAAAGAAGACATTACTTTTACCGGGACTAGGGGATAGTCCAAATAATGACTCAAACTCACTTAGAGAGTCTTGAATATGCTTAACTGAGCTCACATCACCTCTGCAAAATAGCGTAAGATCATCTGCAAAACACAAGTTAATAATTTTGGGCTGATTGCATCTCCAATGGAATTTAAAGTCAGATTTACAGGACCTATCTTTCAAAATGCAAGTGAGTACCTCCATGACAATCACAAAAAGGTAGGATGACAAAGGGTCACCCTGCCTGAGACCTCTTTCACCTTTAATATTGCCAGTAGGTTCACCATTGATATTCAGAGTGTAACTAGCAGTGGTGACACAAGTCTTTAACCAATTGATCATCCTAGGGTGAAAATTCATATAAGTAAGTGTATCCTAGAGGAACTCCCTAGATGATGGACTCTTTTATTATGCAATGTAAGTACAACTGAAACAAAATGAAATAAGCTTAAAAGATCATGCATGAGTGTAGGAAAAGAGAAAAACATAGATTGTAGGATTGGATTCCAGGCGCTTGGACCTAATATAGGTGCAAGTGAAAGACTTCTTTCTTTTGTGAAATTTGAAACTTTTCCAAGCTCCTAACTAGTATGAGGAACTAAATTACCCAAAAAAAGTATGAGGAACTAGTAGGACTTTGGATGATGTCCCCTTAGGAGCCATTTGAGCACATTTGGTAAACAACTACCTTTTTGAACTTGGTTTGTGAACTTTTGGAAGGTTTTTGGTACTGCTTTCTGGATGTATAGCTACTGGATTTTTGTTTATAGAGCTACAATGGACTAATTATGGATGCTATGGTTGGGTTTGATTGGGAAAGTGGATGTATGTTGGGCTAATGTGACAAAGGAGTGGTTTTTGAGGTTGTAAGGGAAAGGAATTGAGAGATGTAAACTAGAATGTGGTTTCTAGAGAGAATTTAGCAGCATAACAGTAAGTTAAGGATGGGTGTGCTTCATCCCCTCAAAATGGAAGAGGAGGGATGAATTTATAGGCAAAGAGAATGGGGTAGTTTTGAGAGGGAAATGTGTAGGAGGGAATTTTGAGTTTAAAATTTGGAGGGATAATGTGTTGGAGGGGTTTTTGAGTGAAAAAAACGTGGGTTAATGGAAAGAAGAAGCCCATGGTTTTACCAAAAACAAGCTGGAAATTGCCCACTGGAAGTAAGTCCGGGCGCCTGAAGTTGGGAGTCCAGGCGCCTGGATTGAGTTTGGGCACCTGGAATTGGGAGTCCAAGCACCTGGATTGAGTCTGGGCGCCTGGAATTGGGAGTCCAGGCGCCTAGACTTGGTGACATCACAACATTCCAAACTTTGCGGGGCTGCTCCGGGTGCTACCTACATCCGTTTTGCGCATGGTTTGAAGCGTTGGAAAGCTTGTCAAGTCTACTTTCTAACCCAAGTAGTTTGAACCCAAAATGATTTGTATATCAAAATCTATAACCATTTTACCCTCAGAAGGTCAGAAAAACAAGTTGTTTTGGTAAAACGTGCACATCTCCCTCATTTCAAAATGGATTGAGACATATTATATGTCGATAAAGAGGGTTTTGAATGTACTAGAAGGTGGTGCAAGTTTGGGTTTATTTTGAAGAGGTTTTGGAGGGGTTTCCAAGTTCACAATCAAGCTTCGCGTGCTCTTATTGGGCATTTTCATCCTTGGGAATGCTTGATAAGTTTCTCGGGTCAAAATCGGGGTGTCTACATACGTCGTTATAATATCCGGCGGACTTTTGAAAAGAACATGTAGTAAATTAAACTTTTCGCGCGACACGAGATTTTCTCAAAAGTGACTCAGTACTGTTTTCTACTACCATATATTGGTTTTAAAAAGAATCGCGGGTAGAAAAGTTATGATTTTATGTGACACATATTTTCGAGAAAAGATGCAAATTCACAAAATGAGTTTTACGAGACATGTTGCATATTCACTAGACACGATACGATATCGACATGACAGGGCTTTCGAGAAAATGAATGAATAGCGTTGACAAGAAATAGAGATGAGAATGAAAATGGATTGAAATGAATATGGTAGTGCAGCGAGAGCGCTGCCCAACTTCGAGGAGCAACTTGGTGGTTAGGGCTAAGCATGCACAATACATAGTGGACGGACCTTGTAAATAGACTGGTTAAGCTCAGTGATACAAGACAGCCGAGACTGCGTACGTGTGAGTCGCGGGGTGGACGAACCTTGTAAACAGGCTGTTAAGATCGGTGATACAAGACGGCCGGGACCTCAAACGAAAAGGTTGGTACCATTAGTTGAAAGGAGACAGAAACGGACCAATAACTTTTTGAGTGAACTAACTCTTGGCCACGTGGTCGGAAGCAGTCCAGACTAATAAATTTGAAGAAGAATGTTGACACTGATAAGATGATACAAGACACTGTTTATTTGCGCACGATATACTTTGATCCGCATTGACACTGACACATTCATATTTCATGCAAAATACGATTTTTTGTAAACTCCTGTTTTACCTTACTAGCTATACATATTGTTCCGGAATCGCTAGTTCAAGATTTGGGTAGAACTATCTCCTGGGCATTTTTGCTCACGATGTTGCACTTGTGTGACGTTGGCATAATACCACGATGTTGCTTTGCGACTCTGACGTATTATGCTAGATTATCGAGATGAATAGGAGGAGTTCTACAACCAGGAGAACTACGAAGCCGGAGGAGCTGCCGACCTGGGGAATAACTAGACAGGGAGATAGGATAAGCCATAGATCCCACGCCGTGGAAATAATGTATCTTATGGAAGGAGGATTTGTTGTATCAGTACTTTTTATTTATAATTTGTAATAATATTAACGTATCCAATTTTAGGGGCGTTACTCAACTTGACCCCCTAAACTTTAATAAGTCAACACTTCCATCCTTCCATTAACTTGTTGGATGAAAATGAACAATGTGTCCCAACTTTCTGATACACCAAAAATACCCTTCAAATGGGCAGGAACAAAGCACTTTGGGTGATTCAATGAAAAAAAAAAAGTGAAAAAAAAAGTGGAAAAAAACATTTAGAAACAGTTAAAAAAACTATTATTTGATTTTTGTGGTGTTTTCCAAGGAAAAAAAATTAAGTAAAAAAGCGGCGATTGTTGGAATACTGGTTTTTATCTTGTGACGGTGCTAACATAGAGAAGACAATGCAGTAAATCTACTTCAGTAAATTTCAATGGCATTTGATTTACATATAGCGCGCATACGAATACATGCACAACATAGAGAGTTAAAAATAACTCTATTAGGCCATCCGTAGTGGTGGTGTTAAATCCACAAAATAGTCAGTAGCTAACCAAGTTAGCTAGTTTTTTCTCTTTTTTTGCTTGTAATAGTGTAGTTAAATGGCGGTCAACTTGTGTCAGGAGGGAAGTGAATTAGTGCAGAACTAGTGCAGATGTGAACTGTAGTTCCAACACTAGCAACAGCCGAGAGAGGGGAGAGAGGAGAGAGAGTGAGACAAAAGGCAAAAAGGGGGACAGAAGGGAGGAGAGAGAGTGTCAAATGGATGGGAATCACCTGGGATGGAGGAGAGAGGAGAGAGAGGGTGAGGGGAAAAGAAGGAGAAAAAAATGGTATCCAATCAGGAAAAAATACTATGGGACCCATTTAACACAATGCTAGTTACACTACTGCAACAAAAATACATAAGCTACCTAACAACAACTTAACTCATATAATTGGGTCTCACTTTTTACACTTTTGTGTCATATAACAACACAAATTTAACTCCACCACTACGGATGGCCTTAGATTGAATTCACGAGATTAACGCCTACTTTACCCAGCTGCCACTCTGGTGCCTATTGCAATATTAATAACGAAATATTGTCACGTCTTATTATACCTTCCTAGAGTTCGAACCTCCCCAGAAGTGTTCCTATCATTCTTGATATTCAATTATTAACAATAGTTTATGAAAGAACTGCTACAAGCACCGACGTATTGGCCAAGCTTGAATATAAATGTGTCTCGAGCACTAGCGGAGCCAAAAAATTCATTTAAAAGGGCAACTTCCACAATAATCTAACAGGAATGGCTACAATACACACCAATCAAATGTGTGTACCATATGCACCTATTGTATGGTTCATACAGAGCCGACCCTGAGCTAAAACAAGTATTGTGGCCAATTTAGTCCCCCAAAAAATACGAATTTTAAGAGCCCTATATTTTAGTACCCCAGGGTATCCCTACATATCTTTTTTAATAAAAAAATATGTACATATTAATACTTTTGCTGTTGAAACTGCAAAAATTGATATTTAGATGAATACTTTAAATCATGTAAGGTTCGATTTTTTTTATTTTAGGATTAGTGATATATAAGTAACAAATTTTAAATATTGGAATGTTTTGTTATTGTTTTAGAGCTATTTCTTATTGATGAGTACTGGTATTTGATTTTGGAAGTGTAATTTATCTATTTATATTTTGTTCATTAAGATTTTAAAAAAAGACCTCATTTTGTTTTCGTTTTAAGCCTCCGAAAAGTCAGGGCCGGCTCTGGGTCTATATTGTGACACCTCATTGTCAATCATAACATTTTTTAGTGTTTCGTAACTTTTCAGTAATGTGATTCGTAACATTTCCTATGATTCGTAACATTTTTGCATGTCTCGTAACTTTTATTAATCGATTCGTAACTTTTATAGGGTGCATATAGTACACACTCAAATAGGGGTGTATATTGTAACCTTTCCCTTTAATCTAAATACAATTTACAGTAAAATATAAGAGGTGTTGGCAAAGTGGTCTTACCTTAAGACTTAGGGTTTGCTCCCACCTAAGACCCGGAATTAGTCGAGGTGCCCATAGACTAACCCGGACAGCGGCTTATGAAAAAAGAAAGAAAGAAAGAAATTAATACTAAGCACAAAAGTACGAACATTTCTATTATGCACAAAAACTTGTAGCATATATATTCGAAAGAGCTTCTAAACATAAGCACAAAAGTTTAAATATTTGTTGCTAAATTTTTTTACTATTCGACGAGTTTTCAATCTTAAGATAATTTTAAAAAAAAATGTATCGAGTAGAGTATTATTAACTCTATTGAAGAAAACTTTTTTCGATAAAATTTGACGAGGCAATTCAGATTATTTATTTATTTATTTTTTTAAGCTAAGAAATGAGGTTTGATAAAACTTGATAATGGTGCCCGGACTCACGGGTTTGTTCCATCCCAATGTCTACTGTATTAGGTTTGATTTCCTCTTTGTAAGCGTGGAAAGAGCTATGGTAAATAGTCGGAGTTGTGCACAAGCTTGCCGAGCTACCTTGCATTACTAACATAAAAAATAAATAAAAAATAAAAAAATGCAGACGTGGTGCGTTAAAATAGTCAAGCGAATTGTCCGTCTGTCAATCCAGCTCTAAGTCATATTCCAAAACAACCACCACAATTTGAAAATGTATAACAAATACTAGTAGAAAAAAGGAACAAGAAAAACGAAAATGAAAACTTAAGCATTGTATATGAAAGTCCAATTTGAAAATCTGTGTGTCTAACGCGAAGTCAACTCTCTCTCTCTCTCATGAGCCAATGATAAAGCCAAGCCATGATGATGAAACAAGGGAAACAAAAGGAGGTAGCAAGGCGAAGAGAGAGAGAGAGAGAGAGAGAGAGAGAGAGAGAGAGAGAGAGAGAGAAAAGATTGATTTATTAACTTGTTCTAGAGTCGTCAGAGGTGAACGATCTTTCGCTAATTGCACCAAGTGGGATTGGTAATATTGAGAATTAGCAATATTAATACTCCAGAATCTCCAGATCTTCAGAGATAGGAGGTAATTTCTTTGGAATGTTTTGTTTGTTTTCATCATCGAATGTTTAGATAATTAATAACGTTTATTGTTGTTTCAGTAAAGATTTTTGTACCATAAATATTCAGCCAAACAATTCCTAAACAAACTCTTCCAATTCTTCCCCGAGAGCTTGTTGAAAGAACTTTGATCGACGCAACATTTTTTGAAATCATATTTTGTTGCATTAAACGACAACATGATTTTCTGTGCTATTAATTTTTTCTGAGTGATGGATCGAGTTTTTTAGAAAATGACGTAGTAGTTTCGAACAACAACAAAATGGACCTGAAAATGGCCGAGGCCACATTAATCCATATATAGCTCTCAAACAGGCCGGCCGGGAAGTACTAGTAATTGTTTTCGATCTAACAGTTAATAATATTGAGATTCTATGAACCTGAACAGGGTGGATCCAACGGTTCAATCCATAACTGGTGCATGGGTTGGGTACTCGAAATCGACGTTTATGTCATCACACCTAATTAACTATATATCAAGCTAGTAGCGGTGGTTGGTTGCATGAGTGAATTGTAGGAGAGGGAGAGGGAGAGGCAGTGAGAATGTACTCGGCGGGTAACCCATGGGGAGGAACGATGGAGATAGCCAACGGAGGAGAAACGACAGAAGACGAGAGGAGCAGGAACTTGACGACGGAATGGGACAGGGCGTCGATATCGCACCAGTATCAAAACCACGGGCATCTGGATGAGACCCAGCAGAGCTGGCTTCTTGGTCCACCTGAAGACAAGAAGAAGAACAAGTATGTGGATTTGGGATGCGTTGTGTGCAGCCGCAAGTTATTAAAGTGGATCATGTGGTTATTTTTGGGGGCTTTCTTTATCATCGCCCTCCCAATTATCATCGCCAAGTCCGTGCCCAAGCACAAGCACCACTCTCCTCCCCCTGACCAGTACTCTGTTGCCCTCCACAAAGCCCTCATGTTCTTCAACGCCCAAAAATGTACGTAACCCTCTCTCTCTCTCTCTCTCTTAATTTCCTGATGATTCTATGGGCACCGATGATGCACATATGGGTGTGTGGGCCTAGTCTAGAGTCCCGCACAAATAAATTCCAAGTCGTTTATTAATTTAGTTTAATATTTTCAATTCTATTGGAAAAAATATAGCTCATTTAAATAAACATAAGTGCTTAATCTCAATTTCTAATTTTTACATTCAGTATCAGCATTCTCAATTCTAAATAAATTTTGAGGAAAAGGTATATATTTCGCAAAGCAACTCGTAAAATTATTTTGAAACTAATGAAAGGCTTAAATTAGTTGTGGGACCCCAAAATGGCCCCGAACATTGATTTGTGCATGAATGATGCACTTTTCGTGAGTACTCCTAGTCGAATTAATTGCAAATTTTCTAATTACCTAATTCAGAAAAGAAAAATGATCTGAATACAAAAAAGAAAAGGAAATGCGATAATATGAATTGATTTATCTTACTACATTTTTTACCGCTCCTATATTTGTTTATTGGAATGACAAACACAACAAAAGATAATGGTTCATTTGATAAAAGTTCAAATTATGGGTCAACAACGTATGATAATCTAAATACAGTATAAATTTGATCGTTGACATGGGGAATTTAAACAGTAATTTTGACGATGATATTGTGATAAATGCAAATAATTTCATGTTTGGTGGGAAACAGGAAAATAAAAGAAAATAATTAATCTCAACTCTATATATGTTAAGAGTCAATGCATGCTTTTTTTGAACAAGATTAAAAATGCCCATTCAAATCCTTGATGTTCATGAGTTTAGGATGTAACTGAACTTCTTGTACAATTTTTTTTTTTTTAAGAACATCAAAGCAAATGTCTTGAATAGAAATATACGTACATAGATAGATAACAGAAGAGTGTAATGAAAGAGGTGAAGAGATCAAGACGATATATTAGGGAAATGTCAATTGTAGCAACCTGGATCTTTGTAGTATTTTACACAGTACTCATGGTCATGATTTTTGCATATATCTATTATACTCCTATATGAGACTTAACGTCCAGTTGTTAATTGGTCATGCTTATGAGTGCTACGAGTAGTTAATGGAGTAGTTTCTTGGCGCACAATACGGGGCATGCACGATTCCCCTTAATTTCTTACTGTATTAAATGCGGAAAGATTACCAAAATTTACGTTGAGAGTACTTTGCCCATATTGACCCGTAACCTCATGCCCAGTAGCGGACGCATGATTGCAATTTTTGCCTAATTTGCGGGGACCACTCTTCAAATAATTTTACCAAAAAATCTAAAAGTACACTATAAATATGAAGAAAATTGGAGGGAGTACGTGCAGGGGCCAAACACCCCCTAGCACCCCCACCTTGTCCGCCCCTGCTCATGCCTACCACCACTTAGCACCCCACCTTGTCCGCCCCTGCTCATGCCTACTACCACTGTGGGTCAAATATCCTTGATATACCCTCTTCACTTATATATAGGGTTAGATTCTTAAACGGGATCCGGAAATCCGGACCTCAATGATCCGAGCATTTTGCGCAAAAACTGTATATACACATTGGTCAGCTCGGATTTTTCAAAAATAATTTGCAAAACAAAAAAATACATTTTTTCTTAAATCCAGGAGGTCCGGATAAAAAAAATTACTGTATATATATAACCGGTTTCGGGAATACAAGATTTGATATAACAAATTTAAATCATCTATTTTGGAGTTTCACGCAAATGATTGGATCCGTTCAATTTTTAAACAGTGACATAATATATTGTGACTGAGAAAGAACAAAAAAAAACAAAACAAAATTAGAGATCTAATGTTCTTTGGACTAAATTACTGGTTGGGGTGCAATTTTTTTAAAAAAAAAAAGTTGTCTCACGGTTTGTTTTCTTTTGTAGATTCCTCCACATGTGGAATTTAATAAGTAGCAAACAGTTATAACCCAAAACTTAAAAAACGTATTATTCGAGGAAATAAGAAGTTATCGGTCACACTTTTTATATAGTTCTACTTTTGTCCGAAATTTAAAAGATTGATACATAATTTTTATTTTATTGTTTTTAAAGTTCTCTCAATGAGTGAAACGAAAAAAAAATATTATGATTGACTAAAACAGTAATTAATAATTTAGTCAAAAAAATTACCAAACTGCATTATTGCGTTGCTGACGAACCTTGTTCTAGAACGAATTGATTGGTGTAGAACTACTTAATTCATAACTGGAAATTCAACTCAACAAAAAAATCAATTCTTTAAATAAAGGACAAAAGAGATAGTTGACTTTTCTACCCATTTCCCACGCATCCCTTGTTTATTGATACCTTGGGCTGAAACTTCTCGGATGCCAGCAAAATATTCCCGAATTTATTTTTTTAAAGACAAATGTGGAGTATTTCGAAAACACATTAAACAATATCTTATTGGGGCCTAATCTCTCGGTCCTCGTCATCAAATGCAAATGGACCCAGAAAAAGCCCGAATATTGCTCTGACAAGACCAAATCGTGAAGTACACCTTAGGGAAGGCCTATCTACGTGAAGGCCTATCTACGTGCCGTCTCATTATCCCGTCAACCCAGCTATGCGTAGGACCCGTTGTTAGGATTCGTCCGCCTTTGCCGTGTTGCCTGCGTTGTTGGTTTGCGCGTTTGCCGAAGAAATTTAATAAATACTAGTATTACTAATATGAAAGCAACAATGATAAAAACCATAGATCAAAGTTGGTTTCTATAAAGTTTAGGGTGAGTTTGAACTAACTTTTTAGGGGGTGTTTTACACAATTTTTTTATAACAAGGGTCCTGTCAAATTTTTACATCTTATTTTTTGTTTTGATGAGAAAAATCATAAAAACCATAGATCAAAGTTGAAAAAAATTCAAGTCAGAGGAGTAAAAAGACTAAAAAATATATATAGTAAAAATTTGACCTAAATCTTGTAATGATTAATAGAAAAGAAAAAAGTGCCAAGTTATTCCAAAATCACCATAAGTATAGTTTGGAAATGTTTATTTTATAAATCCTGTATAGTTGTAACTAACAGCATCGATCATTTAAGGAAAAAATACATTTGTGCAATCAACTATTTTACGTTTGTGCAGCGTAAAATTTATTTTCACGAAATGGTGAACAAATGAGTTGTCTCATCCATCGAAAACAATACAGCATAATAGGTAAAATTGGTTACAACTAAATTCGTAGTTTTGAAGTTAATTAATTAAACAAATAATAGGAATGTATTTGTAAATAGAGTCAAGCAACAAGAATTATATGTCTTTTCAAATTAAGAATTTGATGTCCTTTTAAAGTAAGTTGATATATTTTGTTTTCATTTGTTTTTATATCTTCTGCATCTAATGTTTTTTGCTTTTCTAGTTCATCTTGACGAGAACATCCATATTTTTTTACATTATTTATATGCTAGAAAATATGAAAACAAAGCAAGCGTAGTTGTTTATTGGTATAGTTTTGGTTGTCCTAGAGTTCAAAGAGTCTGATCATCTCCAGAACTACTAGTCCATGACAAAGACAAATTTTCTTGGTTTGTATTTAGAAATTTAAAAAATATATAACTTAGTTGGACGGGTTTGAGAAATGGTATTTTATAAGATACTCCCTCCGTCCCAATTTCTTGGTTCTTCTTTCCATTTTGGGATGTCCCAAAATATTTGTCCCACTTCTAAAAATATCCATCAAAATTGGGTCACTTTCCAATTTTACCCTTAAAAAGTACTTTTCCCATCTTAATTGGCTAGTCTATTATCTTTTCTTTTATAACGGTTTTTATGATTTTGAAAATTTTGTATAATAAAACTAATTGATATCTATCAAACAAGATCCATATTGAATATGTTTTGACTTTTATATAATAAATTAGCCTCACAAATTTGGGCACAGTAATATTGACTGGATTTAGGGGCAAAATAGAAAAGTCAATACAAAGTTTTCACACCCCTTAAAAACCCATTTCCCCAAAAGGGGCCAAGAAATTGGGACGGAGGGAGTAATAGCGTAAGCTCGGCTAAAAACGAGATTGCTAGATAAATGTGCACGCCTACAAGAGAGTATAGTACGACCGGATCTATAAAATAACATAGTATGATTCTATTGCTTAGTAATCTCTCTGTCTCAATTTAAATGTCTCTTTCCATTTTGAGATGTCTTAAAATAAATATTCACTTTCTATAAAGATCCATCAAAACATGTCAGTTTCAGTTTTACTCTTAAAAAGTACTAGTACTATTTCCACACAATTGTTTTGTCCGGTATCTTTAAATTTATAACGTTTGTCACGACTTTGAAAATTTTGTATAACAAAACTAACTTGTATAAGTACATTGAAAACTACTGCCAGGTACTCGTCTCCTTATTGAAAGTTACAAACAATTTAAATACATTTAACTAATTTCACAGTTTTAAAGGTTAATTTTGGAAATCTAAAACAATAATTTTGACTTCATAAGAAGCTTGATTCTAGAGAGCACTTAAATGGGACGGAGGGAGTCTAAATTTTTAACACACAAACTTTAAAAACTGCATCTTTCGTTCTTTACCATCATTAGACCTTATTTTGAACGTCCACTTAAATAAATAGGGCCATAAGTTTTATTAGATATTTTCCTTCTAATTTTATATACATATACATAATAAAGGGCATACAATTTTTGAGGTCCCTAAAAAAAAAAAATTAATAAATAGAGGCCCAATGTGGCTGCATGTTTGGCGTATGCCCAAAGTTGGCCCTAATTGTATCTTATGTAGCCTTGGCCTAATTAAAGATGGCTAATTTGATACATATATCTAGTGGATGAAAATGTTACACTATACAATGGTAAAAAATGTTTTTGTCTGAACCCATAATGTTAAAAAAATTATTATGTGGATAAAATTAGGGGTGTACATGGTCCGGTTTGGACCGGTTTGGTAGAAATCCGGGAACCGAACCATATATAACGGTTCCAAAGAATTAAGAACCATAACCAGACCGTTACACATATAGAACCAAACCACACCAAACCATTAGACTGGTTCGGTTTGGTTCGGTTTTCGGTTCTAAACCATGTTAGCATTCAAAATTTGCCCAAAACAAAATTGTCCACAAATTATTTGCAAATCCTTCGTAAAACTACTACCATTATACCAACCCCCAAATAGATTAAGGAGTCCATCAAGAACTAAAGTAACTATTAAAATTTCATTATTGATATAGATGGCAGATGCAACATTAAAACTTAAAACTAAAAAAATTATTAAGTATGTGTGGGTATATAGGAGTGTATATATTATATTAGTATATTATATTATATAACGGACCGGTTCGGTTCAAACCACTTCCTAATTTTGAAACCAAAGACCGAACCAAAATATCCGGTTCTCATTTTTTTAGAACCAGAACCAATCCATTAAACCATAGAACCAATCCAAATAGACCGGTTTGGTTTGGTCGGTCCGGTTCCACGGTTTTTTCGGTTTTCTTGCACACCCCTAGATAAAATGAAAGGATAAAAGATGGGAGTAGTATTTTATTTCTCTTTTGTAAGTCAAGAGAGAATTTTCCTCGTAGATAAATGCAAAAAAGGACAAAAACAAATAAACACTTGGAAACATTTTAAGATACTAGAAAAAAAAAAGGCAAATAGGAAAGAGAAAAGAACTGGTCTATTTAGTTGAAAGTATATTTGGTAGCATGCATTAATTACTCCTATTTCTGGTTAAAGTTTTGGTTTGATTTACCAGCTGTTTAAAGCAATACTGTAGTATTTTCAAAGCTAGGCGTAAGGCACGTCCTTGAAAACAGTAGTAGTACTGCATGGAACACGAATGTTAATGAGTTTTAAATAATGAGATGAGATGAGATGAGATGAGACGAGACGAGACGTGGGTGACATTAATATTCATGCATGCATGCAGCGGGCAGATTGCCCAAGAACAACGGTATTCCATGGAGAGGGGACTCCGGGTTACAAGACGGATCTACCTTAACGGACGTTAGCGGAGGGCTTGTGGGTGGGTATTATGATGCTGGTGACAATGTCAAGTACCATTTCCCCATGTCATTTGCAATGACAATGCTGAGTTGGAGCGTCATCGAGTACGAAGCCAAGTACCGTGCCATTGGGGAATACGATCACGTCCGAGACCTTATCAAATGGGGCACCGATTACTTACTTCTCACCTTCAACAACACTGCCACCAAAATTGACAAAATCTATTGCCAGGTACTCGTCTCCTATATACATATGTGTGTATGCATGCGCATCTTGTTGTTTGCAATTGAGGACCGAACCGCACGTGATGTTACACCAGCTAGGGGAGAAAAAAAAAAAAATTTATTAGTGGTCTTGTAAAAAAATAGTAAAGGAAAGACAAAAATCTTTTGTCATAATTCTTTACTTTTCTCATCGAGATGAATAAAAAATGCAGATAATTTTTTTTTGGGGTAAATTAGTATGAAAAAAAAAAAAAAAACTTAGCAAATATACAGCCTACAAGGGGCATACCAGGAGGAGAGAAAAGAAAAGAAAAGAAAAGATAAAGATAAAGATAAAGAATGCAACATATGTTTCCGAACCATCTAAAGAAGATGGAAAAGAAATGCATGACAAAAAAATGCAGATAAATTTAAAAACGAAAATACAAAAAGTCCAAAAAAGACACTAAAAAAAGACTTCAGAAATTAAGTTAGGCCAATTGGACCCAACCAATAATTTCATATTGTATGCAAAATGAAGAAAACACATACTTCAACACTACAAACAATCAGAGAAATTAGACAAATAAAAAGAATTTGGAACACTACGTTTATTCTATTTTTTTTTTTTAAATTCTTAACAAATAACAAGATTAAAGAAGTTTAATTTGATAATCTATTTCAACTAACGATCAAAGTGGAAACACAGGCTATCTCAAATCTCGATAGTTTCTAGGATTGATGCGGTAGTATATTTCGGTGTAGTACCCCTTCCATTACAAAATTTGACCGAAAGAAAATCATCCTTAATTTTCTTGCGAAGATCATTTGATAAGTTGTTTAGCTGAAGATGAGTATATGTATATTTGTTCAAATATATACATATCTATGTATACAAACTGATATGAGCTTGATGGCAAATTATTTGTCACTCCTAGGATTTTATTCTTTTTGGCTAGCTTTGTACGTACGTGGAGGGCAGACCATCTTAATATTCACTCCTAGGATTTTATTCTTTTTGGCTAGCTTTGAGTGAAAAAGGATTTTATAATACTCTTTTCAATACATTTTTTAAACCCCTGCTCTTCTTTTAGCCTTTCCCTTTTATAAAAGTAGTATTGCTTTTACTTTCCAAGGAAGACAGAGTTCGAGTCACCCAAATAGAGAAAAAGGGGTGGGAAAACAGTTTTTTTTTTGTTCTTAATATTCACAATTAACATCGATCACTAGCGGGTACCTTTTAGAAAGTAGTAACAATAAATATATTTTTCTTCTTGTCATTTGCCTCAGGTGCACACATTTTGTATTCTATCAAAATTAGAAGTGTTAGAAAATATGGAGAGGCCATCAACCTCACAACTGGGTCGACACGTTTAGACGATAATACTAGTATTTTATTATTCTTCGATCTTAGTCATTTTCTTCCTCAGGTGAACATACACATTAGCATCTCCAAGAGGCTCTCTACATGAGTTCTCTTGGCTATTGTAGAGAGCCAAAACCAATTTTCACCCCTCCAAGAGGCTTGCTACTTTCCTCTCTACTATGCATATACCCATTCTGCCTTGCTACTTGTGGCTAGGGAGGCAGCCTTGCCACTTTCCTCTCTCCTTTTTATTTTTAACTTAAAATGTTTGTAACTTTTATTCATATCTAATGTTGAAAAAAGATATATTATTGAAACCTACGCGACGAGATCTATCAAACAAGACCAATATTGAATATGAAATTATGGGTAAAAATAATAATTTTTTTGGGTGCAAGCTTTTTTGAAATAATTATTATGAGCTCAAATCAAGATAAATTCATGAGCTCAAGTTCTATAAAAAATCAAGAGTCCAAAGTCAATCAAAATCCCGAGCTCAAACCCAAATTAGTTTGGATGGAGAGCAAAATAGAGAGTTGTGTTGGAATACATAGATGAAAAGTGAATAGGCAAAATAGAAATGGTACTTTTTTTGTCTTTTTGGATAGGCAAAGTAGAGAGGAGTGTTGGAGATATACCACCAAAATTAAAAGTGTTACAAGACGTCTTATTGGGGAAAAATGCGTAGGGCCCTGGTCCATGCCCCTTTATATGTATGTGACAACAAATAGTTTACCCTTGATTAAAAAAAAGCACATATCAATGTAATTCGAGACTAAAAATAAACAAACCACACTGTCTCTGCCATCCAACCTTGCCCCATACAACCCAATTCCTCCTAATATTTGAATTTTCAATGATGTATGTAATTTGGAAGGAGTTAATATAATAATTTGGGCTAGAATCTTCTACTTGCTGGCTTGCTGCTAATTTTACGTTAATACAGTAACTTCTTGGGTTATTTTTTACGGCTTAAAAAATGACCCTTAATTGCCAAATATGCATGTTATTCACCTTGTGTTCTTGAGAGT
>OY978225.1:19332489-19373699 GCA_963854785.1 Vaccinium vitis-idaea | reverse complement strand
CAGAAATTGGGCGAGAACGTGAGTAGCTAGTCTAGTTTAGCCCAGGTAATTATACCTGCTGCGGTCTGAAGGCAGGACCCCGGGGGGCCCCTAAGGCTTGGCTGCGGTATAGGCACGACCGAACAGGTCACGACCTTGCCCTAACGGGAATAAGGGAGATTTAGTGGTTTGGTGGCTATAAAGAACAGGAGGATCGCTGCGTGGGGAGTGACTTGTCACCGCGCGGGTCAGCTGCGCGGTGATGACGTCACCCGTACGGTCAGGTTGTACGGAAAGGACACGTGTTATCATATTATAGGATGACAACCTGGCACCTGATGATTGGTCCAAGGTGCCTATAAATATGGGACATTCCCTTTCAATGCCCAGAGGTTGGTGAAATCTTGGCAGAGGCATATGCCATTCTAGAGAGAGAAAAGGGTAATCACTGAATGAGAGAAGAACATTCTCTCTGGTGAGATTCTTGCCCCATCTCCTAGGTCACCAAGGGTATCACGAATTAGACAAAGAGCAATCCAGTGCCTTAGTCCTTTCTGTGCGCACCTGCTCTGTTCTTCACCCTTCCCCTAGACCACTCTATTCTTTTTCTTCACTGTGTCTTTACTGTTGACTATCCATACCTCTCCAGCACATCATCTTTGGCTATAGCAAGAACCAACTCCTACATTTAGGCGACTCTACTGGGGAGGTTGTTTAGTTGATGGTAAACACGAGAAGCGGTCTACAAACTTCAGGCATGGCAGCACTAGTAAACCACGCCAACCTCGTTCTCGACTGTCCACCGCTGATAGAGGATGCCACATCCAGTCAAGCGGGAAACGAAGCAGGAGGACCGCAGGGAGCTCCGGTCATGGAGATGATCCAGACTATGCAAATCGGAATCACACAAATGCAAACTACTCAGACACAGTTGCTTGCCGCCATCGCTGGCCTCACAGAAGTAATCACAGCCGCTTTTCCCAGAGCTCCACCAGCAACGATGCCTTAGCAGATCCATGCTGAGGGGGGAGCCCAACTACCTGTGCCTCCACGGGCTGGACAAGCCCATGGAACTCAGGGGGTGGGACCCTTAGCTGGTGGCTCCGGTGCTCAGGCTCTCATCTGCCCAGCGATTCCTGTACATCCTGCCTTACCAGAAAACCCTGGTCTTCAAACCATGGGAACTGGCTCTGTTCACCAAAGGGCAGCTCTTGGAGAGAACGTGGGGCCACAGGCGGTGACCCTGGAAGAAGTACAGGCTCTATTACAACGAGAAAAGATGAAAACAACATTCCCCTCCCTCCCAAGCCCAGATATTCAACCACCTTACCCCATGGCCATTCTCCAGATGCCATATCCAGAGGGGTACACCCCACCAAAGTTCACCAAGTTCTATGGCAAAGAGGGTAACGCACAAGAGCATGTGGTGCGGTTTATCGAAACCCTAGGGGCCTTTTCTGGAGACACCAATCTCAGGTTACGCGAATTTTCTAAATCTCTAACCAATAGGGCGTATACGTGGTATGTCAACCTGACTCCCTACTCTATAATATCATGGGAAGACATGGTTAGCCGCTTCTACGCCAAGTTTTTTCAAACACGTGAGAAGATAACCAGTCTATCCCTCGTCAAAGAAACTCAGGGCCCCAGCGAAGACATCATTGACTACATCAAGCGGTTCCAGGACCGCACAGTTGATTGCCTCGAGCCAGTAGAGGAAGAATATCTGGTGGAAATTTGTACAGCAGGCCTCATGTGCGAGTATCAGCCATTCTTGGTTAATGTCAAGATCCACACATTTGTCGCGTTGTTAGAAGCAGCATATAAACTACGCCATATTGTAAACCCACCCGCGCGAGAAGGTTGGAAGCCTAAAAAGTCACCCTTAGTCGCCGCAGCTGCAACTTCCGCTCCGTCTTCGAGAAAGTCGCAGGGGGGAAGGGGTAGCGGCGGAAATGGCCACGGACGTGGCGGGTGGAGCGGCAGCGGACGTGGAGATTGGAAAAAACAAAAAATATATAAAGAAGGCGCAGGGGCTCCAGAATACCCCTGCAGCATTGAGGAGGTGAAGGTGTTGGTAAAAGAGTGGATCGCAGATGGCGGTCTCACACTACCAGATATCGAGGTCGCGCCCTCGCGCGCGGACAGAGAAAGCCCTAATTATTGCATGTTCCATCGGCACACCAAGCATCCCACTAGTGAATGCTGGACTTTGAGAAGAATTTTCAAGAAGAAGTTAGACAACAACGAGTTGAGAATCACCACCAAGACACAAGATGTGCGCACGCATCACTACCCAGAGCATGGGACAGCCAACATGGCTGAATGTTTTGAGTTCGTACGCGAAACTGAGGAGGATTATGGTTGTGATTATGATTATAATTACGATTATGATTATAACCATGATTATGACTATGAGGAAGTATATATGACGTCTTTCTACGATGAGCTTGATGATATCGCAGGATATGGTACCCCAATGGTGGCCACTCCTGATCCAGAGAGTGGAATCGAAATCTTGCAAAACAGAACGAAGTTCAGATAGTTCTATGATGGAATGGGGTTCACGCCCGACACAAGATTTCTTATGACAAAGGCTATCTTGGCTATCGCGCAAGAAGGCCACGAAGCATGCGCCGCGCAAGGAGGGTCGCTGCCCAGAACGATCAAAGATGAGTCGAATGCGATCTCGTTTTCTGACTCTGACAGAAAGATTTTGCACCCACACAACAGACCCTTATATGTTACGGCACGAGTCAATGGCGTGGAACTGAAGCGAGCCTTCATGGATGGCGGAGCGTCCATCAACATCATGCCAATGTCCACTCTGGAAAAGGTGGGAGTCCCGGAGGACCGGATCGTGAAGTCCCTAATAGGAATCACTGGGTTCCAAGGAGACAAGAAAGAGTCCTTGGGGTATGTTAGTGTTGACCTCGCAGTCGGGCCTATCCGCACTGCTACTAAATTCCACATTATTGACGCGCAGACAAACTACCACATAATATTAGGCCGCAGTTGGATGCATTGCTTTGCGATCATCCCGTCTAACTACCATCAGTGCCTGAAGGCGATTTTGGCTGGGAAGAAGGTCACTGTCATGGCGTCTGAAAGACCATTCGAAGTAAACGAGGCTCACCTATCTAATTCGGTGTATTTTACCGAGATGGAGGAAACGCTGAGCGCAACAGTCGGAAAGCCACTCGGAGTTAAGCTACCCAAATGGGAAGATATCAAAGATGAAGGAGAGGTCTCCGCAAGCAAGTGGGAACAATTTGTTGAAAGCGCTTCAGGGCCACGGAAAATTACCAAACTCAATGAAGGGGGAAAGACTGTGTACTGCTTGTGACGGGGCGACGGGCTAGATGTCTCCACAGAGGCGTCTCACCCGCGATGCCTAGAGGCAGAAGGAGCGGAGGCAGACGAGATGGTTAAACCAGAGTCAGCTCTGGAATGCATGCAAGATAGTCCTAAGCCTCAGCCTGAGGTGTTGGAGGAAGTCAATCTCAGAGAAGGAGAGGGCGCTCTGAGGCCCGTTTTCGTCAGCACGGCACTCGAGAGCGGCATGAAAGCGAGACTTGTTCAATTACTGCTGCGATATAGTGATGTATTCGCATGGCACTACGAAGAAATGTCGGGGCTGGACACCGAGTTGGTGGCACACCACCTGAATGTCTTTCCGAATTCCAAGCCAGTCAAACAGGGCGCGCGCAAGTACCAGCCGGAGTTGGTAGAGAAAATCAAAGAGGAAGTCGAGAAATTAAGGAAGGCTGGATTCATTCAGCCTATACAATACCCGCTCTGGCTCGCCAACATTGTGCCTGCTTTCGATGAATTCCCGTTACCACATATTGATACATTGGTTGACTCTACATCGGGGCACCAGATGTTCTCCTTTATGGACGGCTTTAGTGGCTATAATCAAATCAAAATGAGGGCGGAGGACGCGAAGAAGACAGCATTCAGAACACCGCTGCGCAATTTTCATTACACCGTCATGCCCTTTGGTCTCAAGAATGCTAGCGCCACGTACCAGTGCGCGATGACGGCAATCTTTCACAATATGCTGCATCACATTGTAGAAGACTATGTGGATGACCTTGTGGTGAAATCAAAAGAAAATTTTGATCACTTGGATCACTTAGAAACGGTGTTTACAAGGTGTAGGAAGTTCAACATGAGAATGAACCCACTAAAGTGCGCATTTGGCGTCTCGTCGGGGAAGTTCCTGGGATTCCTGGTCCATAGGCATGAGATAGAAGCGAATGATGCAAAGATAAAGTCCATTACCGAAATGCCTCCCCCGCATTCTCAACGGACGCTCAAGAAATTCCTAGGGCGGGTTTCGTATCTGCGCAGGTTTATCCCCGTGCTGGCAGAAATCTCAGCACCCTTCAGTGACTTGTTGATGGGAAAAGCAAAATTCGAGTGGCGCGCAGAACACCAGCGCGCGTTTGAAAGAATCAAGGTTGTCTTGACTTCCCCGCAAACCATGATCGCACCACAGAAGGGCAAACCCCTCATCCTGTACTTGACGTCCACCCCGAGATCCATTGGGGCCCTGCTCGTGCAGGAAGTCGATGGCGCGGAAAGGCCAGTATACTACATCAACCGAAAAGTACAGGGAGCTAAAGAGCGGTACACGCCGGTGGAGCGGCATTGCCTAGCGTTGGTCTTTACCGCGCAGAAGCTACGCCACTAGTTCTTATCGTTCAAAATCCATCTGGTAACAAAAAGTGATCCAGTACGCTATCTGCTGTCGCGGCCTACCCTCACGGGAAGGGTGGCTCGTTGGCTTTTAGCTCTGGCTGAATTCGAAATATCATGCGTCACTCCTAGGGCGATTAAATGTCAAGCACTTGCTGATTTGTTGGCTCAATTTTCTAGTGGACAATGCGAACCAGTTCAGGAGGAGCTTCCAGGAGATGGTTTCGAAGCACTAACGGCCGCGTCAATGACTTGGACGTTAAACTTCAATGGGGCCACAGGAGGTGGCGCGGGAGGTGTCGGAATAGTCCTCACCAGTACAGATGGTCAGCGGGAATACTTGGCATACAAGTTGTCCTTCCACTGTTCAAACAACGAAGCAGAGTACGAGGCCTTAATACTGGGACTCCTCGCTGCCATTGCGAAAGATTTAAAGACCCTCAAAATTGTGGGGGATTCAAAGCTTGTAATCTTACAAACAGAAGGTGTTTACGCGTTAAAAGAGCGTACTCTTGCTCCCTACAGGGCCATTGTACAGAGGCTGATGCAGCGTTTTGATAAAGTGGAAGTCATTCACAAACCCAGGTCGGATAACAGATTCCTCGATGCACTTGCCACGTTGGGTGCGAAAGTCGAGTTCAACGAGGAAAAGGTAGCCATAGAAATTGTTGAGAAGACGGAACCGTCAAATGCCGATGAAGTGAACAAAGAACAAGCTGTCGAGGAATGGCAAGAAAAACTGATGAAACAGTTAGCTACCGGGCAGAGCGATATTCCGTTGTCAGAACTAGCACAATTCACAATGATTGGGACGAAGCGTTCAGAGACAAGGCTACTATTGGCCTAGCATGAAAGCAGACGCATTAAGGAATTGCGAGAAATGCACCTTAGCCATCCCAGAACAGGGCTGTTGCTTCTCTGTGGAACAGGACTGGAGACAGAAGTACATCGATTTCCTACAAGAAGGGGGCGCTACCGGTGGAGAGGGAATATAGAAGGCAAGTCAAGATGTCCGCCGGGCGGTTTTTCATCAAAGATGGAAGTCTGTACAGGAGAGCCTTGGATAACATCCGATTATGGTGTTTGTCCAACGAAGAGGCTGAAGAGGTGTTGTACAAAGCTCACGAGCTAGAGCATCAGGGCGGACGGAAACTATATGAGCATATTATCCACTTAGGATATTACTGGCCCCGGATGGAGTTTGATGCCAAAGCGCACGTACGCCAATGCCACACATGCCAAAAGTTTGGTAACCTGGTTCACGCACCGGCGGTAGAACTCCACGCAATCCGCGCGCCATAGCTTTTCCACACTTGGGCAATGAACCTTGTTGGACCCATCTCACCACACTCCCGCAAGCACCAGTGGATCCTGGCAGCAACAGAAGTCAGTACTAAGTGGGTGGAGGCAGTGCCGCTAAAGAACGCTACCGGCGTGGCAGTCGCCCAGTTCATCAAAGAAAACATCATATGCAGGTTTGGCATACCAAGGGTGATCCTATCGGACAATGGGACCCCGTTTGTCAATAAAGACGTGGGTAGACTACTCCAATCCTATTATGTGGAGCACCAGACTTCAACGCCGTATTATCCCCAGGGGAATGGCCAGGCTGAGGCCACAAACAAGTCCTTGGTGCGGATCCTGAGCAAACTACTGGACGAGAAAGGTGGGACATGGTCAGATCACGGCGCTCTGGGTGTACCGCACAACTAAGAGAAAAGCAACTCGGACCAGTCCCTTCAACCTGGAATATGGCGCAGAAACTGTACTTCTTGTCGAATTGAGCGCACCCTCTGCACGATTGGCTTTGTCAATAGAGGTCACAGCCGCGGAGCGGCGCACGGATCTGGAAGCCTTGGAGGAAAGGCGAGAACTCGCTGCGGAGCACCATGCCAAGTATTGGGAGTCTGTGTCAAAGTTCTACAACAAGAGCGTGGTCCCGCGAGAATTCAAGGTTGGAGATCTAGTCTGGAAGTCAACCACAGACGTAATGAGGAATGTCAAGCTCCCCAAATTCACCCCGAGATGGGAAGGGCCGTATCAGGTCATCAATGAGGGGACGAGTGGCCATTATAGGCTTTCCCGAGTCTCCGATGGTTTTCTGACAGGGCCCATTAACATCAAGTTTATGAGAAAGTACTACCCTTGAATGAAAAGATATTTTATTTATGGTCCTTATCCCGTTTCTTCTTTGTAAATTCCTTGTTCGATGTTATCGTCAAGTTAATATAGTGCTTGGATTACTTAACGGGGAATTGTGAATAGGATTCAATTTCATGCAAGTCGTTATGAGTATGGAAAACAACAAAAAAAAAACACTCTTTATTATTCATAATCCATAATGTGACAACTCCCATTACAAAAGGGAAAGAAAACAGGAGACATAGTCATGGCGGGGGGAACAAGCCCCTGGTGACCGGGTCTTTTTTCCCGAATATTTCCTCAGCCGCGGCTTCATAGTCTGCCTTCTTGCGCAAGGCGGCCTCCAGCTCAGCTTGTCTTTCTCTCAAGTCCGCCTCTCTTTGAGCAAGAGCGGCGCGCGTAAGGTCCACTCTTTCCTGGGCCCGCTCAACTTCCCTCTGTTTCGCTTCCACCCGGAGAGGAAGCTTAAAAGCCCGACGCGAGCCGTGCATACGCTCCATGTCAGCAATGAGCCAACCAACCTCCAAGCCTCCTAAGTTTTGAAGATCTAGGAGAGCCCCCTTTCCCATCTTGCAGCGATGCATCGCCGAACTTCTTCAGAGGAATGTTACGCAAGGAGGAAATGATTGTGGCCAAGCTGTCCAGGAGCATGCCACCACCTAAGGCGCTCTGCGCCCGGAAGTTGGCAAAAGTCCCCGGGTGCGTCCTATGAACATCTTCTAGAACAGGCAAGCTGGTAGTAGCAACGCAGAACAACAGAAATGGCTTCGCCGACACAGGAATGGCAGGAGGTGTCTGGTCCTGGCACTGAGAATCGCTATACTGGGATGGAGACCCCTGCTGTGCACCAGACTCTTGCGGCACACCGGACTGTTGCAGCGCGCTGGACTCCGCTCCCCCTGAAGCTTCCGAGCTGTAATCAACATCTATGGCATCCTTTTCATAAATAACCATCTGCCCGACACCCTCTTGCAGAGCACTCGATTCTGCCTCACTCCTATCTTCTCTCTCAGGCACGTCCCCCTCAGGAATGGCGGCCAAACGCTCCTGTTGAGCATCCCCTTGCGGCTCCGGCAGAGGCTCTTGTTGTTCGGGAACTGACTGATGGAGGGCGGCTTGCATCTCTTGCTCTGAGGGTCAACAACAACCTCCAATTCTGAAAAATCATCTTTGAACAATTCATGAATAATTGGATCAACTGAAGTTGGCACAAATTCTCCTATACTATGAGTAGTGCGCGACCTAAAGCTTAGCCCCGCATGAATGTCACCCCCTATGTTCTGGAAAGTGCTGGAAGAATCAGGATGATTACCTTTCTCTACAGATGACGCGCGCTGAGGGGAGCGAGCCGAGGGTTGACCTGTTTCAGCAGCAGTGTGAGGGCTCTGTTCGTCGTCACTATCGACATAGGGATGCATAAACTCCTGCTCAAAGCCTTGCCAAAGCCCTTAGTGGTGCTTCCTAAGCCCCTCTCCGTCTGTGGCTCTGGGCCGCGACGTCCCCCGGAATGAATCTCTCTTACTTCTTCCTCTCTGGTGCCACTCTCACCGCGCGGACCAAACATGTCGGCAATGGACGGACTAACCCGCTCCCCTAATCACATCATTTCCAAGAACACATGCCTCTCTATTGCTTGCGGGTGTGGGAGGGATTCTTCAGTGAATTCTGCGGGCTGAGCAGGTGGGGAGTGAGTACGAGCGGCTTCCGCATGCTGGCCAGGCTCCGGCCAACTAGCCACAACTCTTCTACTCCTCCTGCCAAGGGCGGTATTGATGGGGAGTTGATCGCCATTACTGTCGCTGTTCTCCACCCGCTGCTGCGCTGGAACAGAAGGGCTTGCCGCGTGACCCTGAGCCAACGTTGCGGCGCGAGCTCTCAAGGGCATATTCTCAGTGTCAGAATCCTGGTCAGAGCCGCCAGATTGTGAGGAGGTTGGGCGCTCTGGCGATTCTCTGACACTCTCACCAGTCGTTGCTTGAAAATAGAGTAAGCAAGGCGATGAGTAAAGGACAACAGTGCAATTAACATAGTGGACAAATCAAGCAGGAATGTAGCACATACCCTGTGTAACCTACGACGAGCGAGTGGCCGCACGGCCTCTTCCTCATCTACAGAGGACGTTTGGGCTCTTGTCCGGGATCTGGTGATACGAACGACAGAAAGCGGTGCCACCACCCGAACCTCTGAGGGTGCCGCAGTAGTACCGTCCTTCAAGGCCCAGCGGCTCCGCACTCCTCGCCAGTCGGCGGACTGGGGTTTGGGCGTGTGAAGAGTGAAATCTGGCTTGAATACGACACGCGGGGTGGCTTTTGTGGCGTCACCTTGCACGAAAGTGAAAAAAGAGTCCAGATTCCTGCACCAGTGTAAGCGGAGCTGGGTAAAGACAAGGGGAGGACCGAGAGATTTTGGAAAACGCCAAAGGCCGATCCCGTCCAAGAGAATGTCCGTATAAGAAACAAGAAATTGGTTAAAAGCAGCTTGGAACTCCAGAGGCTCCGGCCCGGCCGCTGGTACCACCACGTCATACCCCAGCTGGCGCGCCACCTTGTCGGGCCTATACACCACCGTCTGCCAGTTCTCAACTCCAATTGCGGGCAAGTAGGCCGGGCGGCTCATGCAATATACACCGACGAGAAGGTGGCGCTGCGGCAGGCTAGAGTTGGAAAAATTAACCTCCCCTGGAATGCTTGGGTAATAGTTACAAACGCCCTCCAAGGTCTGGGTATATAGGCGCGGATAGAAATGGGTCTCATCGACCATGTATTCCTCCCAAAGCTTTGTCGTGGCCGTGTTGTTCCAGCGGAGGATAATAGGCCATATCGGACCTTCGAGAGTGTACTGCTAGCGGCCATCATCCTCCTTGACCGGACAACCCCTACTGTCCAGGACTGGCTTGGGTACCTGCGCGGGAAACTTCTTGGGCTTTGGAGCAGCGATGGGAACATGCTCGTACACCAGTGCAGTTAGGAACTGAGTCTGCACCATGGAAGTAATGTCGTAGCGGCCCACGGAGCGCTCAAAGTCCGCGGACAGGCGGTCCAACTGTTGGTATAAATGTCCAAGAAACAGAGGGCCCAGTGGAAATCTGTCCCCTCGCGCAATCCTCACCGCGAGATAGAAAACAAACTCGCTAGGTGCATCGATTGGAAAATCTGGGAATAGAAAGAATGAAAGAATGAAAGAAAGAAGGCGATGAAGGCAGGTAAATACAAATCACCTTTGTACTCCGGACCATCGATGGCCTGACGCTCCGCACCCCCAAGTGGCGCGGGCTCCTTGAAGAAGTACCTTATCCATGAACCCCAAGAAGTCTTCTTTGGGTCCGTCATGGCCCTCCTATGACCACTCCTATCCCATTGAGAGCCCCTGTGGCCCGCAGCCTTGTAGGCTAACTTCAGTCTGCCCACCAACTCCTGATCAGCATATTCAGACTTGGTAGGCTCAAACTCCTTTTTGCCACAGAGGGAGAGGTGCAGGAGCGCTAGTATCTTGAAGAGTGGGACCAAACTTCCCCCACGGGAACACAAAGGTGTGAGTATCTGCGCTCCACCGCGACACCAAGAAGTCGATGTTTTCGTTCCTCCTGTTCAAAGTCAGAACCTGGGAAATCTTGATAGGTTCCAGTGTGTGAGAACGCTCCAGGACCTTCTTGTGAGCGGCATCCCCGATTACATCGTTCACCCACTCACTCCAGCCGGTAGGAGGTGAAGAGAGAGAAGAGTACTGGACTGAAGAGAAAGGAAAGTCTCTCCTCTCTAGTCGAAGACGAAGAACAGAAGAGGGAGGCACCATGTCTCCATCCTCAAGCGGTGCCTTTGGGCGAATGCACAAAACGTCGTCCAATTCGCTGCCCACTGGAGTGTATGACTCCACCTTCTGCCAAAATGGGTCACCTTTTCCATGAAAATAAGGAGCCCTATGCCATTGGTCCGACGGGGGCACCGACCCACCTTGAACAATAGGCCTTCCCCCCTGAACTTGCTCACCACGAGTCATTTTGGTGCAGAAGAAGTGCTGCTCTGAGTTTGGAAGAAAGGAGTTGCAGAAGAAAGATGAAGAGAGGAAATTTAGAGAGAGAAGCTCTGAGTTCGATCAAAGGAAGAAGAAGTGGGGAAATGAAAGTAAACGGGATATTTATAAGGAGAAGAGGGGCCCCGAACGGTCGCAATCAACCATCATGTCGGAGGCGAAACGTCAGCAGTAATGATAGCCTCGGACAAACCGAAAAGGCGCCCCCAAACCGTCGCATCAATCAGCCGAAAAGTTGTCAGAAAACGGATAATACGCTGACGTCACGCGCGCGTGGGAAAGCACGTGAAAGACACGCCACGCGCCTACGTGTTCCACACGCACGTGGGGGCCATTGTAGGGGAGGTCAGCGTGAGACTCCCCGTTGAACCAAAGTCAATGTTGACCCACCATTAAGATCATGACAGTGTCACCCAGGTGGCCTAATGACCGCATGACACGTGGCACTCTCCGCGCAAGGGGGGTCCACTGGCGCGGGCATAAGTCTCCGCGTGAGGGGGCCACTAGAGCGGGACCCTCTTGCGTAAGGCGCCCCAGCAGCGCGCACCCCAAGCCTGGTAAGGATGGTGCTTGGACAACCATGAGCTAATCGACAAAAAGGAGAAAAGCTCATGGCCCAAACGACTAGCGCGGTCCAGAAATTGGGCGAGAACGCGAGTAGCTAGTCTAGTTTAGCCCAGGTAATTATACCTGCTGCGGTCTGAAGGCAGGACCCCAGGGGCCCCCTGAGGCTTGGCTGCGGTATAGGCGCGATCGAACAAGTCACGACCTTGCCTTAACGGGAATAAGGGAGATCTAGTGGTTTGGTGGCTATAAAGAACAGGAGGATCGCTGCGTGGGGGAATGGCTCGTCACCACGCGGGTCAGCTGCGCGGTGATGACGTCACCCATACGGTCAGGTTGTACAGAAAGGACACGTGTTATCATATTATAGGATGACAGTCTGGTACCTGATGATTGGTCCAAGGTGACTATAAATATGGGGCATTCCCTTTCAATGCCCAGAGGTTGGTGAAATCTTGGCAGAGGCATATGCCATTCTAGAGAGAGAAAAGGGTAATCACTGAATGAGAGAAGAACATTCTCTCTGGTGAGATTCTTGCCCCATCTCCTAGGTCACCAAGGGTATCACGGATTAGACAAAGAGCAATCCAGTGCCTTAGTCCTTTCTGTGCGCACCTGCTCTGTTCTTCACCCTTCCCCTAGACCACTCTATTCTTTTTCTTCACTGTGTCTTTACTGTTGACTATCCATACCTCTCCAGCACATCATATTTGGCCATAGCAAGAACCATCTCCTACACGTAGGTTTTTTTTTCTCTTTGATAGGGCAACACTACTTAACTTGAGCCGAAGTGTGGTGTCGTGCCCAACTAATTTCAAAGTAAGAGAATAGAAGACCCAAATCAAATCATAAGTAAAGAAAGGTTGGGAAGAAAAAACACTCTAATCAAGAATAGAAGCTTTGAATTATTTCATTTCAGCCTTTTTCAAACAAGTGGTGAATCCAAATTTTAGATTTTTTTGTACCTAAACGAAGTGAACTGCACCTATGACCATACCCTGCTCCAGAGAAATACAACCTAGCACCTTCTCCTAATGTCTGAAGTACTACAAACAAATAAGAATCTGTTAATAGACCAAACATCATTGCAAACACTTAAGCATCTATAGACAAAACCAATGAAAAGGGTACCAAACAGATTAGCATCGGAACCTTCAATCTTGACAATGGTAGGCGTGATTCCACCTACTGAAACCTCAATTTGACGACTCCTATTAAACAAAGCGCTTTCATTGAATAATGCGGAAAACCTAAAGACAAAGCAAATGCATCTTCAAAAGTTTCTTCTCTCTCATATTCCCAACTTTACTCTCTCTCTCTCTCTCGTTTTTTAGCGAACCCACAAATCTCTAAATCCCATCTTTCATCTTTTCTGGGTAATTTACATGGTTGCAGGGGCAGAGCCACATGGAGACAAGAGGGGTCAGTTGACCCCCCTGACCCCCAAATTTCTATAGGGATTTTACTAGTATACCTCACAAAATTGCTAATTGACCCCTCTTTGATTTTTTTTTTGTCCCCCCTTGAACCAAAATCCTTGCACTCCCTGAACGCGTCTAATTCTTGCCCCCCTAAACCAAAATCCTGGCTCCGCCCCTGATGGTTGATAAATCGATAACGGGTATCTGGAGGATTTTCGTGGTTGATTTGGTTTGGCACAAAATTGGGTGCTTTTGGCTTGGAATAACCAGCCCACAGGATGACAAGAGTCGAAATTCATTTTTCATATCCCCTACTTGAAATTTTTCCAATCTCTCATCTCTATCCAAAACTGAGATTCTCCTCTGCCTCATTTTCTTATGCAAAAAAGTCGGTAATTACATTTGTTACTTAAGACCGTCATTAATTGAAGTTTGCATCTCGGGTAGCACTTGGCTTGTATGCATGATACATCAATCTGAGATATTGCTCCAGAACACACCTAAAAGCGACTGTAAAATAAAACTGTATTACTTATAAGGATCCCACTACTGCAATTGCAACTTACCCAAATGTTTACTGCGTGTAAACGATCTGGTCGTAAAATCGGTAGGATGGTGAGTTTATCAACAGTCCAGAAATCACCCAAGGGGTAATTTGTTTAGAGACGATGAAAGAAGAAATTTTGGAAGAACTGTAGAAAATGGGTTTTAGACTTGTTGGGGGAGGGAGAGAGAAACGGGGACAGGTTCTGAGATTTGTGGGAAGAGAGAGAGAGAGAGAGAGAGAGAGAGAGGAGAGAAGAATATGCTGAAGAGAGAGAAAATTTTGACGGAAAGTTTCCGCTCCGTTTGTTTAGAAGGTCCGTGTGCTGACTGGGCAAACTGAATCTGCCCTCTCGATTTGCTGGCACCGTGTGATTGGTTACTAGGAACCACGTGTGCGTGACAGCGTGGTACCCTATTTGCATCCAAAAGTTTCTCGGATCTGGGGGGTTAAGTACCCTTATTAATCTTAACCCTCCAAATGCAAAATATTTACAGAATTGCCATTCAAAAGCAAGGGGTTATCTTGGCCGTTAACAAAAAAATGAAGGGTCCTGATTTATGTAGAAAAAATGTGTAAATTTGAAAACCACTGTAATTTGTTATATAGATATGTACACTCTGTTTGCATTTTATCATATCTTGCAAGTGATTTATTGGAAAATGTTAGTAAAATAATGGTAAAAAAATTTTCAATTAGTAATTCAAAATCATGTTCTGATTTGTATGTACGAACTATCCATGAATCAATGCAATCAGGTAGGGGGAGGTATACCCAATGCTACAACACCAAATGACCACTATTGTTGGGAGCGACCGGAAGACATGGACTATCCCAGGCTTGTCCAAACTGCAGTTTCAGGTCCGGACCTAGCGGGGGAAATGGCAGCGGCCTTTGCAGCCGCCTCCATAGTGTTCCGGGACAACAATGCCTACTCCAGCAAGCTCATCAAAGGTGCCACCACTGTCTTTGCCTTTGCCCGGGACTTTGGGAGGCGGACCACATATTCCCGAGGGAACCCTTACATCGAATATAATTACAACTCCACTGGATACTACGATGAGTACATGTGGGGTTCTGCCTGGTTGTATTATGCAACCGGAAATACTAGTTATATCTCCTTGGCAACCAACCCAGGGATACCTAGGAACGCGAAAGCATTTCTGACGGTTCCCGATTTGAGTGTGCTTAGTTGGGACAACAAGTTGCCCGCAGCTATGTTATTGCTCACAAGGCTGAGGATATTCTTGAACCCAGGCTACCCTTACGAGGACATGCTCCAAATGTACCAAAATGTCACTGGCCTCACCATGTGCTCTTATCTTCAAAGGTTTCATGTCTTCAACTGGACTCAAGGTATGTGTGTAACAACATTGTAGATGATTTTTTAGCGTTATCACCTCCTTCGAATTCATTTATTTCGGTACTTAGAAAATTTGAGATATTGACAGTTGAAACTACAAAAAAAAATGTTCAATATAAATACACAAGAAAAGTGTTCTTTCAATTTTTGCATCGTAGCCACAACAACTAATATACTATTTAAGATTTAAAAATAGTACTTTGAAATTTTAGAGCCTGTTTGGGCGCTTCCTTTTCGCGTTTTCCCATTTTCGTTTTCAACTTCTGCCTGTTTCAGCTCTGAGGTTCCTTTTCCCATTCTCATTTTGCATTCTCGTTTTTGGTTTTCCCGTGACCCTGCCATATGTACCCCTTATCCTCTTCCACACTCGAGAACCACAGAGAACCACATAGAAGAGAAGGAGATCTTTACCGCAGAAAACCCTTAGCTTTGATTCGTTCGCCGTCAATGAATCAGTTAGACAATCACCGATCACAGATTGGAGAGAGTCAGAGAGAGTGTTCTGTTTCTGGGTTTGTAGAGATCGTCGTCGTCGTCGTTTGAATCGGCTAGACAGTCCGTTCTGTTTCTGGGTTTGTTGCTTAACTGGTTGATGCACACAGAGAGAGAGAGAGAGAGAGAGAGAGAGAGAGAAAGAGAGAGAGGCAGTGGACGGTGGTTTCAGATGTGACCCCACTGCTTTGAACATATCTTATATCTATTGTAGGGATTTGATCCAATACACCACCATGTTATTATTACTATAAGTTATAATAAAAATTAATTTTGATATACAATTATATAATAAAATTAATTAATTTCCCAATTTGTGTGAAAATTTCCAGTAATTATTTCAATGACAAGTATGTTGGGATGGTTTTAACAAAAAAGGGTAAATTGGTAAAAACTAATCTATAACTCATTTTCATTATTTTTCTCCCAAATACTACTACTTTTGCAAAATGCATTCTGCACATTTCTCTCAACACTTTTTCCAGATTCAAAACTCATTCTGACCATAATCCAAAAAGCCAAAAAGTCAAAAAGCCAAAAATAAAAAATTGAAAAGTTGGCTCCCAAACACCCCTTAGTCCAGAACTTCAACTTGATGAAGTGTCTGGTTTCTACACCGAAAAGAAATGCGTATAATTAGCCAGTTGGCAAGCAATGTGATTGTCCGGAATGTTCAATTATTCACGCATATGATCCGTTAATAGAATTAGTGAATGAACTTTCTCCAACATATATATATATACACCGGCGATCCTGTCAAGGATCCCGGATTGAGGGTTTTTCGGTGTTTTGATGTTTTTAAAAATTGTTTTTGGGAAATCCGAGTCGTCCAATGTGTTCAAAAGGTGTTTTCAAGGGTCCACGCGGGAAATCTTTCAAAAAAAAATACCTTGAAGGGCTTGATCCAAGCAGTTTTTCGCAAAAATTGTATATTTATAGTTTTGCGAAAAACTGCTTGGATCAAGCCCTTCCAGGTATTTTTTTTTAAAGATTTCTCGCGTGGACACTTGGAAACACCTTTTGAACACATTGGACGGTTCGGATCGTCAAAAAAATATCGGGAAGGTGGAGTCCCGGATCCGGGACTCCCGGACTAGATCATTCCTCTATATATATATATATATATATATAGGTTCCACTTCTAGTCCGGACTCCGGACTTCCGGACCTCCGTGATCCGAGCATTTTTTTGACGATCCGATCCGTCCAATGTGTTCAGAAGGTGTTTTCAAGGGTCCACGCGGAAAATCTTCAAAAAAAAATATCGGGAAGGGCTTGATCCAAGCAGTTTTCGCAAAAACTTTATATTTACAGTTTTTGCGAAAACTGCTTGGATCAAGCCCTTCCCGGTATTTTTTTTTGAAGATTTCCCGCGTGGACCTTGGAAAACACCTTTTGAACACATTGGACGGATCGGATTTTCCCAAAACATTTTGCAACACAAAAAAAAAAGGGATTTTCCTTCAATCCGGGGGTCCGGATAGGAAAATCCCCGTATATATATATATATATCATCCCTCAGCAATTCATTTGCTTTAATTAACATTTCATTCCTTCCAAAAATTATTCCAATGATCAAACACTCGGCCAATAAGCTATGTGTCAGAGTCACATAGTCACGTACGTAGACCGTATGAAATCAAGTTTTATGTATTGATTGGTGTTGGGGTTATGAAATGCTATTTTACATGCAGGCGGGCTGATCGAACTGAACCATGGTCAAGGACAACCTCTACAATACGATGTCAATGCTGCCTTCTTGGCTTCACTTTTTGCAGATTATTTAAACGCTTCTGCAATTCCTGGATGGAATTGTGGGCCCACTTTTATCTCGACGGATGTTCTTCGCCAATTTGCCACCTCCCAGGTTTTTCATCCGCCATCATTTGATCAAGCTTTTTGTTACTTAATTTAATTTGTACTACATACTAGTACGTAGAAACTAGGTTTTGGGTGGTACTTACTTGCGCTCTAATGCATGCAGATTGAGTATATTCTGGGAGCGAATCCACTGAATATGAGCTATGTGGTGGGTTACAGCAACAAGTACCCTAAACATGTGCATCACCGAGCGGCTTCAACACCCCATGACAAGAACAAATACTCGTGCACTGGGGGCTGGAAATGGCGTGACACACCCAACCCGAACCCAAACACCATTGTAGGAGCTATGGTCGGAGGGCCTGACAAGTTTGACAGATTCCAAGATCTGCGCGCCAATTACAGCTACACTGAACCCACTATGGCTGGGAATGCTGCCTTGGTTGCTGCACTCGTTTCCCTCACAAGCAGTGGTGGCTATGGCATTGATAAGAACACAATATTTTCAGCAGTTCCCCCACTTTACCCAGTTAGCCCACCTCCCCCGCCGCCATGGAAGCCCTGATCGAAAATTCCCAAAACCAAATTATGTTAATTGAGAGAATCCCCATGGGTAGCTTGAGTGTTTTTTTTTTTGTTTTTTTTATTTTTATGGAGATCTTACAAATATATTGTTCTGTCTCGTTAATTCTCACTTGCATAAGGAACAGTTTCATATGTGTTCATTCATACTAGTGTCATAACTCAATTATGTGAACTCTTATGTCATTTGTCCAAATCGTCTTATTGTAAATTTCACGAACATCCAGTATAGTAATTAGATCTCAATTTGTTTGCTGATGAATAATTAAAAAGAAAGTATGTTTGAGAGATCAATCCCACACATCAGGTTTTGGAAATTTGAAAATAATTCAAACATATCAAATTTACTCGATTTGTGCCTTGAGGGTTCTGGACAGCAAACATTCAGTGTTCAGTGATATCTTTGCCCAGTTTAGTTTGTTTACTAGTATTGATAGCTGGTGCAAACTTAACTGCTATATTGTACCCATTTAGAGCATTCTATAATGGAGCAGAATGAGGTGTATCTGCTCTATGTTCAAGTGTATCTTGGTTGCATCTGAGCATCAAACAAGATGCTGCCAAAAATTTGCAAAAAATTAGAAAACTCAGGTGTTGCCTAGTATCCCATGTAGTACAGAAGCTGCTTGTTTCAGAAGTGAATTGCCTAGCCTTGGGGGATGTCCCTTGGCATGTTTGAACCCTTTCGGGAGGGGGCGTCCTCCCATATGGGGTGCATGTTGCACTTATTTTTACTGCTGCTGCTCATTCCAAGCTACATCTGCTGCTGCTGCTGCTGCACGCATGTTGGAACCCACTGTGCTGCTGCTATTACATTCATAGTACTGCTGCTACTCTCATTGTACCGCTGCTACACAACTACTTCTTGCTGCCGCTGCCTCTCAATAGTGTTGTTGCTGTACCCCAACACAAGTAACTATTGTCAATGCCTTGTTATATACATTAGTAAGTTCAAGTGCCCATGTTTTTGTAGGAGTTTCTGGCCCTACTTTTAGTAGGTCTAGAAACTCCCAAGTTTAGTCACTGTATGTAACTCTAGTTTCCAGTCCAACCTGTGTTGGCTTTTATCTTCTTTTCTTTTCTTTTATTTTATTTTCTTTCCTTTTTGTCCTCCTGGGGTATGTCCCTTGTAGGCTGTACATTCTTTTGCCTTTTTTTTATTTCATGCTAATTTACCCAAAAAATATATACATATATATCAAATTTATATATAAAAACAGTAAAAAGTAGAAGTTGTTCCCGTTTTTTAGGTTCGGTTTCATCCCAACCCTAAATAATGTTTCCAAACTTAATTTTCCGAACTTGAATAGGCACGCACTTGAATCCCGTACTTATTTCATGCACTAGGTTCGAGGCGTCATGCCAAGCATGACTTTTATGCATGCCTGATAGTTTGATTGACGTATTTTATGCGATTTGGCATAGATTTGGACATCACAAGCCATTACAATCGGAGAGCAACATGGCCCAAGCCATTACAAGCAGAGCAATCCAGGACAAACTTGGACTACATCGACAAACCAAAGCAAGAGCTCTCAAGGGGAAAAAAAAAAAAAAAAAAAAACAAGGATCGCAAAAAATCCTCCAATCTATTACAATAATGTCTTCCTAAAATTTCACCAAGAGCTTATGCAAGTTCTAAAGTGTTCCTCATATTACCCCATTAAATGCTCTTGCATCCATGCATTTGTGTTTTAATTACATGCCAAACTCAAACACAGAGAAGTTTAAGTTTCATAGGTCACTGGGAACTCAAACGTGTGGGACTTTACAACCACCAGGAACGAAAATATACACAACAAAAACATGTCATTGGTCTCGAAGGCAATCAAAACCACAATGGTACATCTTTTCACATTCATCCTTTGAGTCGAACAAAATAACTCGGAACTCAGGCTCAAATGACATCACAACCATTATGTAATCAAGTGGTTGCAAGCTGGGTGAAAGCTGGACCATGGAATGTCATACCTTCTTTAGGCTCCGTTTGTTTAACCGTAAAATATTTTCCGGTAAAATATTTTACTCATTTTCAAGTGTTTGGTTGTACAAATTATGGGTAAAATCCCTCCATCTCTAGAGGGATGGGAAACACATTTTATTTTGCCTTTGGCATAGTCTTAGTTTGCTTTTCTTTTCTTTTCTTTTTCTCTTTTTTCTTTCCTTTCTTTCCTCCTGGGGTATGCCCCTTGTAGTTTGTACATCCGTTTAGCCTCTTTTTATTTCAAGCTTATTTATCCAAAAAAAAAAATTATGGGTAAAACATTTTACCCTGTAAAATCTTTTCCGCCAATTAAGGGAAAATAACTTACCGCCGATTCTTCGGTAAGTCATTTTCCAAAACTCTCTTCCGTCCCACTAACCTACCCACGGTACCACTTGTATCCATCTTATTCATGCTTGTGAACTCCTTTCAGTTTCTACAGCCCAGTTGCTCCCATTCCCAAATTGGAATCTCTCTCTCCAATTTATCCGCGTAATTCAATCTTCCATTTCAGAGCTCTCCAATTTATCGGCGTAATTCAATCTTCCATTTCAGAGCTCTCCAATTTATCCGCGTAATTCAATCTTCCATTTCAGAGCGTGCTCTCTCTCTTCCTCTTCCTCTCCCTCTCCCTCTCCCTCTCTCTCTCTCTAGGGAATTCTGATAATGGAGTACGTATGTTGGTTAATTGGGTTTCATGGGATTATTGTGGTTATTCTATAAACTTTCCTTGTGGAGCAACTATCAACCAAACATCGGAAAATATAAACGAAAAAATTTGTTTTTTGCAAAATGATTTTACATGAAAAATATTTTACATCGAAAAATATTTTACGTTAAACAAACGGAGCCTTAATCTCAACTTTGCTTGTTTTGTTCCAGTGATGAAGGTTATCTCCTCCGGTTCCAAACTTTCAATCAGATCTTTGAGATGATTTTCAAAGACCTGCTAGACAAGAATTAATTTCAATATGATTGTTCATGCATCTGTGCCTGAAAATAATTCTGGAAAACACATATTGGCCTGGAGAGCCTCGTTCATGTCCAAGCAAAGGAATGCAAAAATGGGAAAAAACAACTATTACCAATTGCAGCAAGTTATCTCTGGTGTATTATGCATGCGAATCTAAATCTCGAATAGTGATTCTCAATAATTCTAGGCCGACATGAAGTTCGCAAATCGCCTAGAGACGTCATCAAGGAAAAACACACCAGGAGTTAGAAAAAAATCATTAGACTATCAGTCCATCAAACTACAAATCAAAGATTCTAAAAAAAAACCTGAGTTTCATATTATCAAGATGGACCGCGTTTAAAGTAGAAGTCGTCCTGCTCCAACTCAGAACTAATTTCATCATCTTTTTTTGGATTTCTCTTACGTTGTGCACTTGACTTTTTGGAAAAGACTCTTTCTAGCTTGCAAGCCCCATAACCACATATATGAGCTATAAGTCCAAGCCACAGGGCTGTAAACGAGCCAAATCGAGCCGAACCATATGAGGTTCGGGATCAGTTCGTTAAGGTATGAGTCAGGCTAGAGTTCAGCTCGGGTTCGATTCGAGCCTAGGTAAGTGGGCTCGAGTTCGGCTCGTGAAAAAATTTCAAACCTCAGGCTCGGCTCGGTAGGGCTCGTTAAACTTAAATGAACCGAACCGAGCCGAATTTAGGCTCGAATCAAGCTCGGTAGGGCTCATTAGCAATTTAGAACACAAACTAAGAGGTGAAAGAGATATGTTTCAAAACAATGTTACATGTAGATCTACCATAATAATCAAGAAATTAAAAGCAAAAGAACACGATAAAAAAAAATATTGAGAACTAAATAGAGTACTCTAGTTAGGGATAAAACTCATCTGTTTGTAGTATAGTACTCTAGTTAGGGATAAAAGAAGAACAAATTACATAAAAAAAATTCAACTATAAAATATTTATATGTAGACCCCTAAAGTATTATTAATTACATTTTGACCTCAGGTTCGCGAGCCTAACCGAGCCGAATTCACTTGGGTTCAAGTTCGGCTCATTTATGAAACGAGCCTAATATTGAGGTTCAAGTTCAATTCGTTTAGTAGACGAATCGAACTCGAACGAGCTCTTACCGAACCGAGCCTCGAATAGTTCGCTAACGGCCCAGTTCATTTGCAGTCCTAAGTCCAACAGAATTTGTAGCCAAAAAAAAAAATAGGCTTAGTCCAACAGGATGCAATAAGCACATAACTATATTTTGAGAGATAAAAGGAAGGGCTGCTCTCGAACTCGAAGATGTGCAGGTTAGGTAGTTGTTAGGTTTTCTATATTCGATGGAAGGCTAGCTTAAACCAAGTCAAACCAAGGGTCTCTAAAAGAGTTTCGAATCTTTCTATGGTCACCTCTGAACTGTCTAATATAAAATCAGATTTCACAAACAACAGTACTCACTCCATACCAAATAATGCATACTCATAGTTTCACTTCACCAAATAAAATAGCAGACTCAAAAAGAAAGATTTTACCTCTTGCTACTAATGAGAAACCACCCAAAAAACATATAGAACACTTAGCTTTAGAGTGGGGGGCTCGGTAGTCGAATAGAAGATCTAAAATATTAAGCTTACACCACATTCATTTAATCATTACAGTCAGAACCATAGGCCATAGGATTTTAACTTTTTCAATCAGCTATGCTGAACACCCCTTCATTGGTTGTAGCTATTCATAGCACGAAGATGTGAGGTAGAAAGTGAAAAGGGTGATTCTATTGGCATCCCACTTATAACTGCATACCACCCAACTGCTACATACCTCCCAGGTGACATGGCAAATTTACATTTTTGCTGCAAATAACCCGGGTAAGTTCCCAAAATGCCCTTGGTTAATTTTTCTCCCAAATTTAGAAAAACTCTCACTCTTCTCCTCCCCTTCTCTTCACTTGAATTCTCTTCACAGTACACCATCACCACCACTAGACGACTCCTCCACACCCATCCCCCATCACCACTCATTGCCGCTCCTCCGACCGGCGACCACCACCATTGCCGCTCCTCCGACCGGCGACCACCACCTCTGCCGCTCGCTCCGACCGGCAACTAAAGGTATGTGGGTTTGTTTCATACGGTACATATACATACATATATTGTATAGATCTATTCTATGCTTCCTCCCATGTATTTTTAATCGATTTAGAGTTGTCAATTTCAAGTGAGATTGATTGATTGGAACTCGTTTAGACTGAATTTTTTTTAACATGAACCGCCATTGATGTCGAAGGCATTCGGTAGAGAATTCCCAAAAAAAAAATGACATTTCGGAACTTAGAAGTCGAAACATGTCAGTACCATTTATTTGGGCAATGATCGATCGGGAATTCACTACCGAAATTCAATAACGTTTTTGACAATTAACTCCCGAAATTCCATACAATTTTTGGGATTTAACTTCCAACATATAAACCTAGTTTTTCGATAATTAACTCCCGAAACTTGAGCATATTTTCGGTAGTTTATTTCCGAAACTTATAATTTTATTTTTTACTTATAATTTATTTGTGATGTGTTACAAATAGATATGGTACGTGAGTAGCAAACAACTTCTAACTGGCGGCGATAGGCCTCGGAGGTTACTCATGCACACAAGGGCAAACGGGGTCGTCATTGAGATTACACTCTCACTCTTGCCATTTGAGTAAATGGATAGTCATGAGCCGCAGGATGAAAGAGAGCATTAGAAACTCTGATTGCTTCCCTTGTGCAGCGACCTCACATACCCGTACTGTAATGCCGTTTTAGTTTCTACTTTCGTTGAGAGGTGGCATCTAGAGACATACCTTTCACTTTGGACTTGGGGAAATGGGGATGACACTTGACAATGCACAACACCTACTTGGCCTTTTCGTTATGTCACCCACATGCTAATTGAGCATTGTCTTTTCTTTATTAGACTATGTTGACTATATGGTTAGCCTACACATTTTACTTTGGATATGTTTATGACTTTGGTTATGTATGTTGATATTATGGTTGGTGGATGGACTTTGGTTATGTATTTTCATATTAAGGTTGGTAGATGGACGACGATTATGTATTTTGATATTTTACTATTATGATTCTAAGGTTGGTGGATGGATGACGGTTATATGTCACTTATCGCTTTGTGATTGGAATTATGATTCAGTTTTTCTATCTGTTGTTCTGTCTGTTGTTCTATGTTTGCACGTTTCGGATATTAACTACCGATAGTTGTTACTAATTTCGGATACAAACTACTGAAATACTGTCTAAATTTTGGTTTATAACTATCGAAATAGTGTACCAATTTCAGAAAACCAATTGTTGAAATATTTAACCAAGTTCGGGAGTTATATACCGAAATTTATGATGTTTTTTGGAACTGCATTACCATGTTGAACAAACGGACATATTACTTCTCGAGAAAAAAATGGGTTACATCTTAAGTCATTTTTTAATCGAAAATCTTCATTTCTAGGATACCAACCTCACTCTCCACTTCCATGCTTTCTTCTGAGGTCACGGTCTTCTATATTGCGGACTTTTTTTTGGTGAATTTGGAACTCTAAGTTGTTCCATTACTCTCCGATTTCTTCTTCTAATTGTAGTGAGGGAGAGGATCCCTCCATTCCATTGACTCATCAATATTTTCCATTGATTGCGAGAATGTAGGAACAAGTATGATTTTTTTTTTTTTTTTGACCTAACAAAGGAGGAAGGAGACAGAAAGGTTTGGGAAGAAGAAGTGGGTGGGTTAGCTTGTAGTAATAATAGAAAAAAAAGGTTTGTGTAATTGGGTTAGTATGTAGTAAATTGAGGGGTAAAATGGACTTTTTGCATGTAATGTTTTGACATTTATTTTTGCTGGGTGATATGAAGTAATAAGTGGGATGCCAATAGAATCACCCAAGTAAAAAATACACTTTGCCGAGGTCATTCACAGTTGCAATAGAGTACATGTTTTTAACGTGTTTGGTCCCCAAATCAATATCATACTCTGAAGCTTTTCATCGAACATGTGAAAGTTGGTGGAGCATTAAGCTTAAATTTCATAATTCCAGCAAATGAAGTTCCAGGAAACTATTTTAGATCACAATATTGTCCAATAAAAAAAAAGAAGCAAAAAGAGACGGCTCCAGAGACGGCTCCATTCCGTAGATGGGTTCAACTATTTAATGTGCAAGGCCTACTACTGCCTTGGGAGACTCTCTCTCTAAAAGTTAGAAACCCTAGGGTTTTTCATCCCTTTTGCTGCCGGCTCTCCCCCATCCGGCCCTCTTCCTTCCTTCCTTCCTTCCTTCTTTCTTTCTCCTCCCTCCGGCCTCCTTCCCTCCCTCCATCCCTTCTTTCTTCTTTTCCTTTCTTCCTCTTCCTCCTTTCAAGCCCAAACCCCCGTTTTTCCTCCATTTTTTTTGTGTTTTGAGGGGTGGGGCTGCCGCCCCTCCGCCCCACCCCTCCTCCCCACCCTTCGCTGGACACCCACCATCAATCCATCGCCGGTTTCTTCATCCCCCCCCCCCCACCACTGTTCAGATCTTCAACTCCCCTCCTCTTACACCTTCGCCAATCCTCTCCGCCTCACCTTTACCCACACCCCACGCCAGAAACCCACCACTGTCCAGGTCTCCAACCCCCGTCCCCCCCATACCTCCACCGTTCCCCCTCCTCAGGATGTTTTGGATCTGACTTTGGGTTGATTTTGGGTGTCTCTGCCCCCTCCGGCTAATAATGCTCTCCGATGCCACGGGCGGCGGCTATGGAAGCTTGATTTCAACCGGGGAAGCGACTTTTCAGAGAACTCGGTGGCACTCGGCGTGACTCGGGGACACACAGTGGGGCGACTCAGTGGGCTATCAGTTGTACTTGTTTTTTGGAACTCGGTATGGCTTTACTTAGTGGGGCGAATCAGTGGGTCAGCGGGGTAACTCGACTACACCTGTTTTGGGTTCCTATTTAGTCTGTGTTTTGCTTTTATTCTGTTTAGTTAGTATTTTGTTTAGTTAGTTTTTTTTTCTCGATTACTACTGCGCTGTATTGATTTATGGATTGAGCTGGGAATCCGTTGGGATTCTTTACCGCTTGCTTGTGAATAGGATTCATAATCCACGTCCCTGGTGTCGGGTCTGCTTCGGCAGGTGTGTCTGAGAGTCGGTGGCCTAGTGTCTCTTGCCGTACTTATGTCACATGTTAGTGGTTTTGGTCTCTTTCCTGTCTTTCGTTGTAATCGATGCCGTATGGCGTTTTAAATGATATGCTGACATTTTCAAAAAAAAAAAAAATTCCGTAGATGGGTCGCATCACACAAAATTCAATCCAATTTTAACTACTTAGTAAATATATAAAGCACTTACATATGATCCAACCACCGGATATATCAGAAAATATAACCCCGTAATATATTAAATAGAGCAGTTACGTATGACCCAGACACTGGACTATCAGAAAATAAACCCCAGATCAAAGTACACCACAATATCGAAATAACCAACACCGCATCTCTAGAATGAAAGTCTGTGTTTGGATTACGGTGTTCGGATTAATTGAGTAATCTTACGTAGGAAACAATTATTTTGGAAATTTATTGAAATCAACATTTCCTTTTCTTATTGAATGAACGAGGAATCTGAGATTCTCATGGGGTAAGGGAGGAATCAGATTCCCACTCAGTTTGAGAATGTGATTCCTGGTTGAATGTATCATCAGGAATCACATTCCTGTTCCTGACTATTCCAAACGCCGGAATCAAAAAAACATGGAATCACATTCCTATTCCTGTTTGTTCCAAACATTGGAATCATGAAAAGAAGACATCACATTCCCTTTCCCCTTCAAGATTGTTGCCATCCAAACTGAGCCAAAGAGGGTAAAATTGGAGAAATTAGGCCAAAATTGGCTAAACCCATACGAGTAGTCTAAGACACCAGTAATCCATAGGTGATACATTGTATCATTGTCTAAAAGGGTTTGACACGTACAGAAAACTCAATACAAATTCAAGAAGACGTTGGTTTCTACTTGTATATTGTAGTATTTATTTACCTCAACGTGTCTTCATACAAGCAAACTTTCCACATCATTTGGAGTTTAAACAGTTCTCTTTGAGGACGTTACTCCGAATCTACTTTCGAACAGGTTAGACAAAATTTCAGGCCAAAAGGTGCAACATCTCCGGCCAATTTGGAAACTAGTGAGGAGTCCACGAGGTCTAAACCTACGGGTCTACACAATACTCCTCCTCTGGAGGATTCTGAAGATGGTGAGCACCAAACTCCTAAATTCAGGGATCCCACTCCAGACATTGTAGCTAGCTCAGGAGGTTCTAATAAAGCTTCCAAATCCAACAAGACAAGGAGCAGAAATGGCTCCAAACGCAAAGGGAAGTTCTAACCCCTTAGTTTTTAATTTATGCATTTAATAATTAGTAATTTTGTGGGCTGCTGTCCCATGCTCCAGTAAAATGGGAGAGCCTTTTTGTACTTCTGCTCTATTTTGTGCTGCTTGTATCTCCTGCATTTAACTTACTTTATAATGTATATACTTGCATTAGTTTTGGGCAATTAACTTACCACATGCTGCCACTTGTCACTCTCATTCATGTTGATGTCTGACACTACACTACATTTTGGCTGTTGGAACCTAAGGGGCTTAAATGATCCTCTTAAGCAAAGTGAGGCAAAAAAATTGGTAAAACATAACAACCTTGCACTGGTTGGTCTCATTGAACATAAACTTAAGGAAACTAGGGTGCAAAAAACAGTTAGTATTATGTTCCCCTTTTGGCACTTCACCACCAATCACCTCTCTGCCCCCTCTGGCAGAATTTTGCTGTGTTGGGATCCCAAAGTGATCTCTCTGGTTGTCCTTGATCAATCCAGCCAACACATCCACTGTGAAGTGCAAGCATGTAACGGTAATTTCACCTTCTCTGCTACCTTTGTATATGCCTCCAACAATTACCTTGACAGGCAGAAACTCTGGCTAGATATTTAGCAAATTGGTTGTAACTCACCCTGGGTTGTGTTGGGTGATTTTAATGCTATTAAATCAATAAACTAAAAAATTGGTGGAGATAGGACCTGGACCCCTTGGATGAACGATTTTGGCAACTGCCTACGAAATGTGGAGCTGGAGGATCTTAGATATTCGGGGTGCCAATTCACTTGGTCTAATAAACAAGAGGCACCCTCTCTTATATCCACCAAATTAGATAGGGTTCTAGTAAATGAGAGTTGGATTAAACTTTTTAGTTGGTCCAATGCTCACTTCCTTAGCCCTGGGATCTCTGATCATTCATCTTCAGTAGTATTCCTCACTCCTCCACCAAAAAAGACCTTGAAGCCCTTTAGATTCTTTAACTTCTTGACAGATCACCCACAATTCCTCCAAATTGTACAGCAGACCTGGAGGAAGATTGTCCTTGGGAACCCTATGTTTTGTGTTTATGAGAAACTAAAGCTCTTGCAATCTGAACTTAAGAAATTAAATGCTAACACATACAGTGATATATCTGCTAGAGTTTCAGAAACCAGACATCAACTAGATACTGTCCAGTTTGAGTTGGGTTCTGACCCTACAGATGTAAACAAGCAAACTAGAGAGAGAGCATTGTGCAAACAATACTTATCTCTAGCTAGAGCAGAAGAAAGTTTTGCACGTCAAAAATCCAGAACTCAATGGATGAAACTTGGGGATCAGTGCTCTTCCTACTTTTTCAAAATTGTCAATACTTCTAGAAATAGGAATAGAATCACAAGCTTAGTGCTTGATGATGGTTCTATCACCCATGATATGGATATCACCAAAGACACTTTTGTTAAATTCTATTCTGATCTATTTGGCACCCCCCATACTAGATTCTACTCTGGTTCCGCTAGAGTACATCAGCTCGTGCAAAGAAAGTTGTCACTTACTCAAAGCCTTGATATGATAGCTGATGTATCTGATCTTGAGATTAAAAACACATTTTTGTCCCTTAACCCATAAAAGGCCCCTGGCCCGGATGGTTACAATGCAGGATTTTTTCATAAAAGCTGGAGTATAGTTGGCAATGAAGTTATAGCTGCTATCAAACTATTCTTCAAATCAGGACGTATCCTTAATAAGGCCAACTCCACCTCTGTAGCCTTGGTTCCTAAAGTCTCTAATCCCTCTAAGGTTAGTGACTTTAGGCCCATATCCTGCTGCAACACCATTTATAAGTGCATTGCTAAAATCCAGGCCAATCGCCTCCAAGCTGCACTTCCTCATCTTATAGACTCCGTTCAGTCTGGCTTTGTTAAAGGCAGAAGAATTGCGGACAACATTTTTCTCACTCAGGAGCTCATGAGGGGTTACCATAAGAACTCCTCCTCTCCTAGGTGCGCCATGAAAGTGGATATCATGAAAGCCTATGACAATGTGAGATGGGAGTTCTTGTGGGATGTTCTATCCTCTATGAACTTTCATCCACAGATGATCAAGTGGCTTCAAGCATGTGTTTCCACTGCCAATTACTCCTTGAGCATTAATGGTGAAGTCACGGGCTTCATTCAGGGTAGAAGAGGATTAAGCAAGGTGATCCCTTATCTTCTTATCTGTTTGTAATTGTCATGGAAGTCCTCACATGCATACTTAGAGAAAAGACTCTCTTTCCTGATTTTCATTTTCATTGGAGATGTGGTGCCACCAAAATAGTCAACCTCTGCTTTGCAGATGATCTCATGATCTTTTGCAAAGCAGAAGTGAGTTCTATATCCCACATCCAAGCTTCTTTACTTGAATTTGAGGCTCTTTCTGGGCTTTCACCAAGCCCTGGGAAAAGTAATTTCTTTTTCTCTGGAGTGTGCTCCACAACTAGATCTTCCATACTTGAACTTATTGGCTTTAAGGAGGGTACACTCCCAGTTAGATATCTTGGGGTTCCCCTCCTTTCCACCAAACTCAAACATGCTGATTGCCAAGTCATGGTCAATCGAATTGTCCTCAAAACAAAATCATGGACCAATAGATATCTGTCTTATGCTGGTAGGATCCAATTAATCAAATCAGTCCTTTTCTTCATGTAGACCTACTGGTCTTCCCTCTTCTTCCTCCCAAAAAAAGTCATCAAGGAGGTTGAAACTATTCTTAGAGCGTTCTTTTGGTCAGGTCCTGACCTCAAAAAATCAGGTGCCAAAGTGTCTTGGGAACACTTGTGCTCCCCTCACAGGGAAGGTGGATTGGGGTTCAAATCAATGCAAATCTGGAACAAATCAGCGATCTCCAAACATATTTGGTTTCTCATATCTGGTGGGGAACAATCTATGTGGTGCCAATGGGTTAAGTCTTATCTTCTCAAAGGTCGGAACTTCTGGAGTCTTAAAATGCCAAGCGATCCCTCTTGGATTTGGAGGAAGATACTTACATTAAGACCTCTTGTTCACTCATACATTAAGCATGTCATTGGAGATGGCCATCTTACCTCTCTTTGGTATGATAATTGGCACCCATTGGGCCCACTACTTCCAAAGTACAGCCCTAGAATAGCATATGATTCTGGGATTCCCTCTGATGCAACAGTTAGTAGGATATTGAGGGGCCACAATTGGGCCTTCCTTGTCACTCAAACATTTGAGTTGAATGAAATCAGAAATCCCCTTCCCATTCTTGGAAGTAGTACCAATACTAATGACACACACCTTTGGACACTCACTTCCACCGGTAAGTTTACAATTTCCTCCATGTGGAATGCTCTCAGGATCCATTACCCTCAAATACCTTGGTATCATGTTACCTGGTTTCCTAGGCATATCCCCAGGTGTAGTGTCATTGTTTGGTTAGCTCTACAAAATAGGCTTTCCACTGAGGATAGACTTGTCCTGTTTGGGATAAAGCCCTCCTCTTCTTGTGTATTTTGCCTGGGGCCAGAGACACATGAGCACCTGTTCTTTGATTGTCCATTGACAACTCAAGTCAAAACTATGTTGTCTTCTAGATTTCCAACTAATTGGAATGTACAATCGTGGAATCATTGGATCAATTTAATGAGCAATTTGAAAGGAAAATGCTTGTCCACTGTCATCTCTAAACTGTTATTCACGGTCTTTGTATACCAAATCTGGTTAGAGCATAATTACAGAAAATTTCAGAATGTAAGCTACCACCCTAACCTTATAGCAACTAAAATAATTAATGATAAGAGATACAAGTTGCTGTCACTTTCTAATCTGCCCAAGGACTCTCACTTTGCTTACTTGGTTTCATTTTGGCAACTTAGGTGACTGAGATTATTGGTTACATAAGTACATATTTGTTGTTGCATGAGCAATCTGGTTTTCCTACATGCTTATTGGTTACATTAGTTCATAGTTGTTGCTGCCTCATCAATATTTGTGATATGTGCAGGTATTCAAGTCGTATCTACTGCTCGGGTGGAGCTCATTCTTGCAATATTTTTGTTGCACTAGATTCGCTGGTGTCCCCATTCCAACTCCTCTCACGGTTGAGGCTCCTAATACTCCTAATACGGATGGTAAGTACCTTACTCCCATTCGTTTTATAGTGGCAGGGACCTCCTATGTTAGTGTTGGTTCACATGGTACTCGGCTATCTACAACATCTTAGTAAGGATTTGAGTTGTGCGTCCCACCATATATGTGATCCCAGTGTTTTGAGTGCTAGAGCCTCATCCATCCTTTGTGAGTGGAGGTAATACTTTGCGGGGGAGCATTGTGAGGATTAGTTGAGGGAGTTCGGACCCTTAGAGAGAGATTTGGAAGTTGCGAGATTTTCTAGGGCATTGTAGTGAGAGCCATATATAACTTAGGCTTCCAGATTGCTCACTAAGTTTGTTGAACTTTGTTTCTCTGAGATCCGCTGGTGCATGGGCAGATGCTATCAGGTTGTGTATGCCCACGCACATGACAGATTTTGTTACGGCTGCAGTTTATGCTATATCGATTTCTGTACGGTTGTTGATGCACCTGTGTTGTGCATTTGTTTCTGGGACACAATATGCTGTTGTTATTGTATATTTGCTGCCATAATGTGCATTGTGCCATCTGCTGCTGCAGTTCCTGTGGGCAGTGACATGGTTATGCTGTGCTTTCATTGTAGTGCCTACAATCCAGTATTGTCCATTTAGTTAGCTTCAGTTTGTAGCTATTGTTTGAGGTAGTTACAGGATATCTTTGTTTCTGGGCTGCTCAATATTCAAACGAAACTCTGCCCAAATTTTTCAAGAACTGGTTGCACTTTTAGTTTAGGCCTAGCCTTGGGGGGCTGTCCCTAGGCTTGATTGATCCCCCTTTGGGAGGGGGGCGTTCTCCCGTTAACAGGTTGCTGGGAATCATATGCTTACTTTGCAGCATGTATTGCGAAAGCCTCAAGTAGGGAATCATTTCCCTTTGTTATGCAAGTTGGGCTAGGTCCAATGATCCCCAAGATTGTCCACAAGTTGTGCTGAAGTGTTCTGTTCATGCAAGTTGTTTGGCAAGGTTCTGTCCATGCAAGTTGTTCATGCAAGTTGTCTTGACCACAAGTTGAATTCGTGAAGTGTTCTTTGGAGCAAGTGGAGACATACTTTATGCTTAATGATAGTACAGTCTAGCTCCTTTTGAGAGTTTCTAATCCACCTTCTTTGATGGGTTAGAAACTCTTTTAGTTTTATATGTTGAAGTTGATGCTCTGTAGTTATGGTTATGTTTTAGGTTTACAGCTAGTCCATGTTTTGGCAAGCTTCCAGTATTATTCCCCATGTAGCCTTATGGCCTTCCTCTCACTCTTAGCCGTATGGCTTAGTTTTTCTTGTATTTTTCTTTCTTTTGTTTCATCCTCCTGGGGTATGCCCCTTGTAGGCTGTATATTCGGTTAGCCTTTTTTTTATTTTCAAGCTGATTTACCCAAAAAAAAAAAAAAAAGTTACATGCCAAAAGTTTTCCAAAGGCAAAATTTAGTTTGATGTGTGACGTGTGCGACTTTTGTGGGCTCCATCATTCATCCAAGATGAGGGCCCCCAAACGGCTCTCAACTATGGGATAATTCAAATCTTCCAAAAGGAGATATTACAATTTCTTCAGGGTAAATGGTTTTCTGGGCAACCACAGGAAACACAAACTTATATTTCTAACTATTACCTTTTGAGAAAACATGGAGTTTGTCCTCTGAGTTGCTTCAAGATCTGTGAACAACAATCAAAACAGAATTCAATGAATAACACAAGAAATAAAAGATCAACTAAATAAGAAAACTACCATGGAGGCATGGATTTCGAACCTGTCCTGTCCAAGTTGTTACCCACAGTCCATCTCCGGTTTCACTGACGGAGATGTTGAAAACAAGCTTCTGAACCTTGATCTCTCCCATCGGATTCGATAGCTTCTTCTCCGAGGCCTGTTTTACAACTTACAAGTGAACGAAGAAACAACAGCACCACGCATAGAGATCAACCCAAATATTCAAAACCCTAACTTCGAAATTACATTCGATAGGAAGAGGTCTGTACTTTGTGTTGATTATGGTGAAATGTTGGTATCGTTTGGCTTAATAGACCTGGTTTTCTTGTTTCTTTAGGTTTCTACAAGGCCATATTGCTTGATCTTACCCATTACAATCATCCTTCCCTCTCGCATATTTTGGAGCACAATATTTTCGGAGGGACAAAATTCGGGGTTCGTGTCCTCTGTCGTAGATCTTCTTCTTCTTTCTGCAATGGCTTCATCTTCGCCGGTGGTGGTTTCTTCGGTTCTCGGTGTTGTAGATTGTTGCTCACTGTTTGAAGAGACGAAGAGAAATAAGTGGGGTTTGAGCTTTGGAGGAATTTTGTTAGGCGTGTCTAGGGTTTATTTAGTCGGCCGATGAAGAGAGAGGAGGAGGAGGAGTAGAAGTGGGATTTGTAGCTTCAGTCGACCATGGAGATCGAGAGAGGAGAGAGAAGACGATGCAAGAGAGAGATAGAGAGGACAGGAGTAGCTGCACATGGAGGCGGAATGGGAGCAGTAGCAGGACACGAAATGTCAAAAAAAAAAATAAACCCACACATTCCCACTATTCCCCAGGGAAGAAGATAATCTGTTTGTTTGGAAGTTAGAGAAAGAGAGAGAAAAGAAGGAAAAATAATTTAGGGAATAGAAGAGAAAATTGAAGAGAGAGTGGGAGGAAAGTTAAATAAAAATTTGAATATTTTCCTTTTTCTTTCTTAAGAACCAAACGAAGGAAGAGAAAATCTAAAAACTCTCTTCCTTTCCACCTCTTTCCCTAAGATCCAAACAGAGCCAAAAGGTAGAGGGAAAATGGGGATACGGAAGGAAATCATCAAAAGTTTGGAAAGGCATCTAGGTAATTTCGCAAAACATGTAAAAAGATAGCCAGGCTAGGACCAAACCCCATATTTACGAAAAAAAACAACAGGGCAGAAATCAAATCGAGGGGTAAAATCATCCAAATTGACCAAATGACCAAACATGAAATTTCAAAACCCCATATTTACAATTTTGTCATTTTCTCGTTTGTTGACATTATAAACTTTAAAATGTCATCACTTTTACTATACACGTCTTGTCACGACCCAAAACTGGATTTAAATGTTGTGACCGGCCAAGCGGGTATTAAACTAGTTTAGGGATTTCCAACATCATTCATGTTACAAACTCAATAGCTTAGAGTAAACAGAAGCATAATATAGTTAACATAATCTCCAGAGCTTCTAAGTGTAAAGATATAGTAGCTACAAACCATTAGAAACTTATGGTTGTCCATATATATCACAAGTGGATTGAGGAGTCGGTGGTTGGGCACGTTCATCCTTGAAAAAAAAAAAAAAAAAAACATACATTTCATAAGTGAATGCTCTTGTGGTACGAAATACCAAGGTTATAGGTTTGACCATGGAAACATTTTTCATATCATATCCATCAATTTTCAAGAGAGAAAAGATAAGATAACCCAGTAAGCATCATTATCCATAACAATTGCTTCTCGAGATCTCATATTAGTCCAAGTAGAAGGACCATTTGCCCTATCATAGAGAGGCACCAAAATATCTTTATTATTGTTTGACGGTTTTGCCAGCCATAGTATTGGGGAGCGACTCCTGGTCAGAGAGAGTAACCTATCATATCGATACCATTTTATGGTGCATGGCTGCAACCCCCTTATTTCATTTCCTTTTCTAGCTTCTTTTACCGTACCCTAGAACCTAGGACACCACCGAACATAACATAGGAAAGCATGTTTAAGCAAATAATAGAATTCACATTTTCAAATCACATTCCACAATCTAAGATCAACCATGATAAGATACACGTGGATAGGCTACTTTCCGATAATCCACGGTTTACAAAAATAGCACATTTCATCAAAAGCACATGATTCACATTTTCAGCATTTGAAAGCAAGAAGCATTTTGATTCAAATCCTTTAAGCAAATGCAAGTAACCAGGATATTGCGTACTCACATTTGACTCCTCGAAAGCTAGACAAGGAATTAATTGCGTCCTTTGCTTACGCCACAGACTCACCTATTTACCAATGAATATAGATCATTATTGATACAGTGAAATCCAAATACTTGTACGCCTTTTCAACCGTGAGTTCGCCTATTCGGCTTAGACGTAGCTTGGGCATAAAATTATCATTTCTACATTCTCCAACTAATATAAGTTTCTTGTTAATCGTGGGGCCGATGGGTGATACAGTGGCCACCAACATTTTAGTAACCTATGTGAGTTTGTAACAGAGTTCTTATAGTTCTAGTTTAGAGTAGAGAATCGAAATGCCCCTATCATTGGAGCTATAATTATATAGGATAAAAACAGTGATTGGACCCACTTATATTTTTTGTTCATAAATAAGAAAGGGGAAATGACAGATCAGAGAGAAAAGGGCCAAATAATTACACTTCCATGACACACTTTTTGGAAATCCCCGTGTCATGGCAAGGAAAATTATATATACACATAAACGGTACTGCCAAGGTAAAAGACGGAAATAGCCTCTACTGAAATGTAACCTTAATTTCCCTTCCTCCCTCACAATCACAGAGGACGTTGAACGAAGAAACGAAGTATGAAACGCTGAAGCTGAAAGGAGGAAGAAACCAAATCTCACATCCTTCTCTCTGAATCGTCTTCCCCTCCTCACTCTCTCTTCTCAACTCTCCCTCCCGTCCGACGCGATCTCTCTCTCTCTCTCTCTCTCTCTCTCTCTCTCTCTCTCTCTCTCTCTCTCTCTCTCGCGCGCGGAACACTGCAAGGTAATTCCAAATCATTTTTCCTTTAAGAGTTAAGACCGATACCCCTCAGACGAGGATTTTTAGTTTTAATTTCCATCCATTCCCCCTTGATTTTGCACAGTACTGATCTTCGTTTTCGCAAATTAAAGCCTTAGTTATTTTGATTTAATTCATGGGTTCTTAATTGACGTGTTTTTTTAAAGCGTTTTAGATTTGCGATTGTTGCATTCCTGTCCTTACTTTAATCTTGACTCCCCCTTTAGATCCTCTCTCCTCTTTTGCTAAGCCAATTATTTGTATACCCCTCAACTGTTTGTTGAAATGCCCGACCTAAAATTCGGTCTCTTGAAGGTCTTACTCATTTTATGTGTCTCATTTGCACTTATTCTATTTGTCGTCAATATGCAATTGATGATGGAAAGGTTTTTTTAATCAATTTTGCTATTTGTAATTACTTGTAACCTAACCCATACGCTAAAATTGTGAGTTAACTCTTAACACTACTGCATCCTTTTGGTTTTGGCTCCTCTGAAATTGCTGTATTTCATGAATTTGATTCTAACTTGGTTGTCGATTTCATGTTTGCAGGTGTAAACAAGTCCACATGAATTGAAGCCTAAGAAAAAGAAGAGCAAAAACTTGCGCAACTGACACAATACCTTTTTTTCAGAAATGAACACATCTTCCAGAAGTTAGCGAAACCATGAACGATAAGAAACCAGAACTTGAAGAGTGAATCTGTAGAATTTGAAGTGTAAACTAGAGTCAATTGTTGACTTGTAGTAATTAAGCACATCGGTAGCACTGAATTAACCCCATAGAAAGAGCTTTGTGTCGGCGTCTCGTATGCCATTTAGCTTTGTGTCAGCGTGGGTTTTTGATTTATTGGCCTGGCATGGTTTTATATGTGAATTTGGACTGTTTCTGTTTGTATATAGGATGAAAAACGCCCGATGTAGACTACACCAGTGTACCGGGTGGGGTTGAGAGCTTCTCTCTCTAGAGAATGCACTCCCCCACCCCAAAAATCAGCTACAATTTTTATCTGCCCCAACCATCTGTGTACAGATCTATGGGGTTCAAGTATCCACAATCTAGTCTCGTACTGATCATTCTCAACAACAACAAAGGGGATTGTTTTCCCCACTCATCCAGCAAGCCGTGAGAAAGAGCCCATCTTTTGCTCGTCCTCACCTCAAACCACAAACCAGATGGGGTAATACCATCTGAGCTCGTCCTCGTCTGGATGAGTAATCATAAAACCAATTGGGGGTTCGTTCTTACCCTCCTAACCGTACAAGAACCATCATCTGATGTGTTCACATAGCTCCAGCCATGGAGCTTCAGCCATGGAGTTCACGCAGAAAAATCAAGAGACTCCATGGGTTTTGGGTTCAACAATAGTCAATTCATCCTTATGGGTGGGTAATCCTCAATCGTAAAGGGTTCTATGAAGGGAGTACACACAAACGCACTACAAATTGGGGTTAGTTTCTAGTACTGCTGCTGTCTTCCTCGCGTATCAGTTCACTTCCATTATGTGTCGTTGGTGTCACGGTGGAGGAGGTAATACCACTACATGGTTCCTGGCGCATAGGTAAGCCTATTGCAGTATCGGATCTGAGCTCCTTCTCTTGTGCGTTTGAACCTATTTCCTTTAAAATTCCTAGTGCCCCAGTTGGGGCTGTGCTAAATTAGAGAGTTAATTCTGTTGGGGATTAACTCAGGGATATTTTCCCCAAGTTCATTAGTTATTTGTATTCTGAATTTATTGGATTACTTCGGTGTTCATATTTTCTGGGTAGATAAATGTGGTTCTGGAACATCTGGGTTAATGTTGAAAACTAATGGAGTTCTGGAGAAGAAGGACCAAGTGGATCCCACGGTTTGCTATGTCTCACGCGCTGGAAAATTGCTGGTATCAAAATGTGGGGCAGTGGGCTACTGCTGGTTAACATTGAAACAAGGAAAAGCATGTGGTTTTTTTATCTTGAGCCACGCACTGTGATTATCTGTTGTAGCTGCTGGTGAAAAGAAAGGACCATGGTCCCAAGGTTCAAAGGTCCATTCTTTTCTATTACACGCATGTGCTGTCTGAAAAAGCAGCTGTACCGCGTGGTATATCTCATCCCTTGGTCCCACTTGGGTAATTGAGATCTGAGAATTGTAGTCAATGAAGGACCCTTTTCGGTGATCCTTTTAACATCAATTAGCTTTTTGTGGGCCTATTATTGGTATTTTTTTGTGAACCTCACTAATTGGATTCTAATCCAAGAGTTATTTAATCCTAACCTTGCGGGTTGTGCAAGGACACCCTATTTTCCCACCCCGGCGGGTTGTGTCGGGGAGCACGCAATTTTTATTTTATTTTCTTTATTTTGTTTTGTCCTCCCTGGGGTATGCTCCTTGTAGGTTGTACATTCGCTTAACCCCTTTTAATTTTAAGCTAAATTACCCAAAAATAAAAAAAGAAAAATGCCCGGTGTGGGTTCATATAACACTGTTGTTGTCGTTTGTTATTTGTTTGAGACGCGAGGCGTCGGGCTAGGCCATTATGCAAGGAAATCCTGTCAAAATTTTCCTAGGATTTAACGTTCCAACACACCCGTTTCAACTACAAACCAAGCCAAAAGAATTACAAACCAAACTTTCCCAAGTCAAAGGAATTACAAACCAAACTTTTATATATTAAGATGGCATGCATCATAAGGCAGTAAACACTCAAAACAGGGGATGGCCTAACCCAAATCAAGAGCAAGACACATGACCAAGTCATTACAAATAGGAGTGCACTCAGAAGGAACCCACCCTCCTCATCTCATTCAATAACTCGGAAAATAAAAAAATTTCAACAGGGATTGGCAGTGTGTGAGCATTGCACCCTGAATCCAATAATTATTGCACCTAGTGTGCAATGTTGTTGCACTCTTCAACAAAAACATTGCACTCACATTAGTCCCACTGGGGTTGCTAGTGTGTGGTCAAAATCACTCTTTGTGGAAGGAGATTCTCAACGTTGCACCCTGAATCCAATTTTATTGCACCTATTATATAATGTTGTTGCACCTTCTATAAAACAACATTGCTTTCTTAAATAAAATAATTGCACCCATGCTAGTCTGAATGGGAATGTCAGTGTACTAAAAATAAACTTTCTGAAAGGAGATTCTCAGCATTGCACCCTGAATCTAGTTTAATTGCACCTCGTATGTAATATTGTTGCACTCTTTAACAAAGCATTGTACTCAGGTTAGTTCAAATGGGGTTGCCCGTGTGGGGTCAAAATCAAAATTTCTGAAGGAGATTCTCAACGTTGCACCCTGAATCCAATTTAATTGTACCTCGTATGTAATATTGTTGCACTCTTTAACAAAAGCATTGCACTCAGGTTAGTTCAAATGGGGATGCCCGTGTGTGGTCAAAATCAAAATTTATGAAGGAGATTATCAATATTGCACCCTGAATCCAGTTTAATTGCATCTCGTATGTATTATTGTTGCACTCTTTAACAAAAGCATTGCACTCAGGCTAGTTCAAATGGGGTTGCCAGTATGTGGTCAAAATCAAAATTTCTGAAGGAGATTATCAATATTGCACCCTGAATCCAGTTTAATTGCACCTCGCATGTAGTTGTATTGCACTCTAAAACTTAAGCATTGCACTTAAGTTAATCCAAATGAGAGAGAGAGAGAGAGAGAGATCGCCTCGGATGGGAGGGAGAGTTGAGAAGAGAGAGTGAGGAGGGGAAGAAGATTCAGAGAGAGTGAGGAGGGGAAGACGATTCAGAGAGAAGGATGTGAGATTTGGTTTCTTCCTCCTTTCAGCTTCAACGTTTCATACTTCGTTTCTTCGGTCAGCGTCCTCTGTGATTGTGAGGGAGGGAGGGAAATTAAGGTTACATTTCAGTAGAGGCTATTTCCGTCTTTTACCTTGGCAGTACCGTTTATGTGTATATATAATTTTCCTTGCCATGACACGGGGGATTTCCAAAAAGTGTCATGGAAGTGTAATTATTGGGCATCTCTCTGATCTGTCATTTCCCCTTTCTAGAGAGCCCATTGGAGTACCCTCTCACTCTTATATTAGTAAATCTTTAGCACATAAAATTGGAAGCCATCTGGTTTTTTTTTTTGAACTGGAAAGCCATCTGTCACACCCTAAATTTTCAATATAATTTTCATATATTTCATAATAACAAAATAACCCAAGGCTTCCAATATATATACCCATAAGTGACATGCAAACATTTATTACATGAGTCACAAAGTCGAACTTAGTTTAATTATTACAACCCGAGTAATCAAAAGAGAGAAATTACTAAACTTGCTTTTAATTAACTAAATCAAACTCCTATTTTAACCTAATGGACAAGTTAATCGAGGAAGGTAAAATCATAGTCCCTAATTGGTCTTGTGAAGCATATACGATACCACTGTACATACCTGCGTGTGCGGGTATACACTCATAAAACAGCCCCATGCCCTCACACCATTACCTGCGTACGGCACACACAGAGCACACCGCACATACACGGCCACACCGTGACGTAGCGCAGCTACTGTTGCTGTGACAAAGAGGAGAGAAAAAGAAAAGGGCGACCGAGCTTCATAGCCACTGCTGCCACATAGGGTGGTGGTGGGTGTAGAGAATGGAGGAAAAAAAGGAGATGGATTAGCCAAGAGAATGAGAGGAAGCTGCGAGCGACAGGAAGAGCTGATCCTCTTTCTTTTGTTTCCCTTTTCTTTTGTTTTATTACTAGTGTCGGGCTACGTGCTTCGCACGTAACCGCGTGCTCATTGTTAATATTGTCGCTAGAGTGGGGCTAAAAATTGTGAAAAGAATTATGGAAGAAGTTAGACAAGTCTGAAAGAGGGGTCTAATGATTGGTAACTGTTTATGAGTAAAAGAGGGATCAGTGATATATGGATTCCATACTTTTGTCATTGCAAACTTCTGATAATTTTCCTACTTCCTAGCTTCGGACACACTAAACAAAAGTGACAGTATTAGCAAACCAAGTTACTAAAGAGTACAATAGGTAATATTTAACAGTACCATTGCAATATTAATAGCAAAATGACAGCAGACATGGCTTACATATAGCGATTTACTTGGTACCTAATCTCACAAAAAATTTAAAATTTCACATAAGCTGTTTCTGCAGGAAACACTTTGAGCTTCCCAAGCCCAATAATGGGAAAGAAAAGCAGAACCAAGTTAATGAGGTGCAGCTTCATCCTTCTTTTGCCCCAAGTACCTGTTCATTAATATGCCAAAGCAACAAGGTATCGAAATTAATTATAAGCGTGTCATCCGCATAAGAGAAAGTAGTTCAAGAAGGATAAGATTATCCCAGATGAGAGTCATGTTGCGATATTGGATTAATAGTCAAAGATTCTCTATTGTAATTCTTTCC
>OY978225.1:19304989-19327489 GCA_963854785.1 Vaccinium vitis-idaea | reverse complement strand
GTACAACACAAGAAATCCATTTGCATTTAAGGTCCAAAATACCTTGAAAAAGGCATTTCCTAATTAAGTGCGTACATCGAAATGTAAAACAAACCATTGAGTTTTCAAAAGCTATGTTTAGGTTACTGTTATTGTCCATAGCAGCCTAAAACATAGTACTTCCGTTGGTAGGATTACATCTGTATATCTACGGATACGGATACGCGGATACGTTATTTTTCCAAAAAGTCGGATACGATACGTTGGGGGATACGTTGAATATTAAAAAAGAAAAAAAGAAAAAAAAAAAAAAAAAAAAAAAATATATATATATATATATATCCCGGATTTTAAAAAAATCCGGACCTCCACTTTCCCGATCGAATTTCGACGATCCGAGCCGTCCAATGTGTTTAAAGGTGTTTTCAAGGGTCCCGTACAGTTTTTATGAAAAACGGCTCGGATCAAGCCCTTCCCGGTATTTTTTTTTTTATGATTTCTCACGGGGGACCCTTTTAAACACATTGGACGGTTCGGATCATCGAAATTCGATCGGGGTCAATGAGGTGTGGATTTTTTTAAATCCGGGAGAGTGGGCTGGAAGTGTGGTGTATATATATATATATATATACGAACATTTTCACATCCGGGACTCCCGGGAAGGGCTTGATCCAAGCAGTTTTTCGCAAAACTATATATCATCAAAAAAATGATCGGATCATAGAGTCCCGGATCCCGGAGGAGAAGCTCTCCCTATATATATATATACACCGGTGATCCAGTCAAGGATCCCGGATTGAAGGTTTTTGGGTGTTTTGAAGGTTTTAAAAGATGTTTTTGCATGATCCGAGCCGTCCAATGTGTTCAAAAGATGTTTTCCAAGGTTCACGCGGGAAATCTGCAAAAAAAAATACCGGGAAGGGCTTGATCCAAGCTGTTTTTCGCAAAAATTGTATATTTACAGTTTTGCGAAAAACTGTTTGGATCAAGCCCTTCCCGGTATTTTTTTTTTATGATTTCCCGCGTGGAGCCTTGAAAACACCTTTTGAACACATTGGACGGTTCGGATCATGGAAATTTGATCCGGAACTATGAGTTCCGGACTTAGGGATCCCGGACTAGATCGGGACTCTCTCTCTCTATATATATATATAGTACAAGCTTCACATAAGGGACCCTGATGGGGGGAAAAAAACGCACCCAGCCATCTCTGCCGTTGGATCCAATCGACGGACGAGATTTAAAACAGCCACACGCGGGTCAAAAGGTCCGGTTAGATCCAAACCCAGTTCTCGCGGGTCAAATGACTTATACGGGGGAGTATATCACTTTGAAACCAAACCCATACTTCCTCAACACGATTCATAACTTCAGACCAAAAAATTCGATCGAAGAACACTAGAGCGAAGAAGAAGAAGGTCGAACCAGAGATTTCGAAGGGGTAACGTCTCTCTCTCTCTCTCTCTCTCTCTCTCTCTCTCTCTCTCTCTCTCTCTCTCTCTCTCTCTCTCTCTCTCTCTCTCTCTCTCTCTCTCTCTCTCTCTCTCTCTTCTGAGTTTCGTTGTAACTGTTTGTTCGAATAAACCCTAGGTTTGAACGAACCAGACGAAGATCGATCGATTTCGAAGCTCAAAACAAAGACGACGAAGAAGATGGATCCCCCAAGGTTGGTCTCTCTCTCTCTCTCTCTCTCTCTCTCTCTCTCTCTCTCTCTCTCTCTCTCTCTCTCTCTCTCTCTCTCTCGAAGGGGCAAGCAATTTTTGTTTAATGTTAGAAGCACCTCTCAGGTTTTAATAATATTACTTCGCTCCCTACAATGTTTTCATTTTGTGTCACACTTTTCTTTTGCTCTGTAAATGTTCACTATATTTGAATTTTTTGGAATAAAATCAGATAGGAGTGATAAACAAACCAACTAAACTAAATAGATATATCTTAGGTCATGGAAGTTCTGCTTCTCTAGTGTTGTATTGTACTTGATTGACAACCATTCTTATAAGAAGTCTATACTCTGGATCTGCATTGCAGATTTTTGAGTCCCTCCATTCGTTTGTAACCCAGTTAAATGCCTCACTATGTTGTAACTCAGTTAATTTTCTTCTTGCTGGGGATGTTTGATCCAGTTCGATTGGTTGGGGGACATGGTTTTGATGCTTGTCCATAGTTTGTTTCATAGTAATCTACTTGTCTCTTACAGATGTATTCTAATTTTTTGTTCAGAATTCCGTCTTTGCGAGATGTTCTCTACTCACCATCACAACCTTGTGCATCATCTGGAGCTTCTTCTGAAGCTCTTTACACTCCTCAAGTGAAGGAGGACTTGATACCAAAGATTGACCAGGTGTTTGCTAGTTTGGAAGAAGCTCACGGGTTTTACAATGATTATGCTAGAGAAGATGGATTTGGGGTTCGAATCAATTCAAGCAAGTTGGGTAAGGGCGGTCTAACCGTTAGGAAGGAATTTGTTTGTCACAAAGAAGGGTTGAGGGCGAAAAAGTATACGCAAAATGTATCTGAAAACACTATACGGAAAAGGGGGTTAACTAGAGAGAATTGTGGTGCCAAAATGACTGTTGTGAAACGGGGTGAGGGGTTTGCTATCACGCAATTTGTCGTCACTCACAACCACACGCTTACTACACCAAAGAAGGTGCATTTATTACGATCTCATCGTAAGTTGTCGGTTGCCCAAAGGGCTTTGACAAACCAACTTGGTGATGCAAATGTGCCGACCCACCAACAAATGAGTATTTTGGAGATGCAAGCCGGAGGTCTTCAAAATGTTGGATGTTCTCAACAAGATCTCTATAATGCTCAAAGAGATAAGAGGAGAATTGTAGACGGCTTTGACCCTAGTTTGTTGGTTGAGTATTTTGAGGCCCAACAAGAAAAGAATCCTAGTTTTATATTCTCAATCTTGCCAGATGACGAGGGGAGTTTGTATCATTGCTTTTGGGCCGATGCAACCATGAGAAAGTCATACCAATATTTTGGGGACGTGGTGGTGTTTGATACAACTTATCAGACAAACAAATATTCATTGATCTTCTCACCTATTATAGGGGTTAATCACCACGGTCAAACAACATTGTTCGGGTGTGCTTTCTTAAGTGGCGAAAAAGTCGATGCTTTCGAGTGGCTTTTCAATGCATGGTTGGAAGCAATGCCGGCTGGGGCTCCCAAAATGATCATAACTGATCAAGATCCGGCAATGGCAAAAGCAATCAGTACTCGCCTTCCAAATACGGTGCACAGGTATTGCATTTGGCATATTGTGATGAAATTTTCCGAAAAAATAAGTGTTGTATATTATAAAGAGCATTATGATGACTTCCGTAACTGTATATGGAACTCCGAGACCCCCGAAGAGTTTGAAGGGAAATGGCTACAGATTGTAGCAAAAGCTAATTTCGCCTCGAATGAATGGTTAGATGGTTTGTACCAAATTCGTGAGAGATGGGTTCCTGCATATACAAGACACATATTTTCTGCCCACATGACCAGTAGTCAGAGAGCTGAAGGGTGTCATGCATTCTTCAAGCGGTATGTGTCTCCAAATAATTCTTTGATGGATTTTGTGACGAGGTTTGCTAGGGCACTTTCACATATAAGGCATAATGAATTAGATTCGGATCATAAAGATGTGAATGAAGCCACTCCTCGTAACAAAAACACTCATGGAGTCGACAATGCGTGAAGTGTACACACACAGTGTTTTTTACAAGTTCCAACAGGAACTATTGGATAGTGGGGGGTATGCCGTGAAAATTACATTTAAAGATGATATGTGGGCTAAGTACAATGTTGTGAGGTCAACTATGCCTAAGTCGAAGGGTCGTGAGCTTGTGTTGGAGAAGTCATCAAACTTTGTTAAATGCAGTTGTAAGAAGTTTGAGTCCGACGGAATTCTATGTCGGCACATCTTGGCTTACTTCACTAAAAAGCAGATTATGCAATTACCTGAACAATACATACTGCGGAGGTGGACAAAATCAGCAAAAGCTAGGAGAGTTATGGATGACGGGACCGTTTCTGAAATATGTGACACTACCATGTTAATGAAGAGAAATAGGCTTTTCCGACTAGCTAGCAGAGTTATTGATGCATGTTTATTATGTGAAAATGAGGCTGAAGGTTTGGAAGAATATTTGGTAGCTGAAGAAACATGGCTTGCATCCAAAATGAGTGACTTGAATATTCGCGAAGAGAGTAGTGTCCGAAAGTCTATTTCTCGTGGAAAGCAACCTATTATCAAAGAACCACAACGAGTTAGGTCAAAGGGGTGTGGTAAACGGCTCAAAGGAGGAAAAGAGAAGGCTATCAAGAAGAAGAGGTGTTGCAATGGTTGTGGGAAATTAGCGACACATGACAAAAGGAATTGTCCGGTACTTCTTGGAATGTACGTCTATGCATCTAAATAATTTCATTTATAATTTGTATGGTTCATTTTTTTAAATTTAATTGTGAAATTTGTTTGTAGCTCTAGTGGAGATGGTAGGTTGAATGACGAGGACGAGGAGGACGAGGAGGATGTTGAGCAGGACGACATGGAATATGATGAGGAATGTAAGTGTTTACATTTTTTGTGTCCACTTCCGTCACGTAATTTGTCCCTTGATTTGTTTAATTGGTTGGTTATGTGTCCCTTATTTGTGTAGCAGGATGAATGGTGTGCAATTAGGGTGGGTCCACTACGGTGTTCATCGACCAAAGCCACACATCATGCTCTTCAGCAAATCACTACCCTAATTTCTGCTGTGTTGATTTCATTCTTGAATGTTTGTAGAATTCCATGTTTGTATTTTATGTATAAGTTAGTTGGATGATCTATTAGCTTTTTCTGGAAATTTTGATCAGTTATGGTGTTGGTTCAATATGTTTTGGTCGTTTCTGGTACCTACTGGGAATATGGTTTTGTGTTACTTTGGTTTGTGGCTGCCCAGGTGTAGTGATTATGATGCATTTTGCATCAAGTGCAGGTTTATATGGAACGGAAAACTGTGTAATTAAGTGCAGAAAACTGCTTTGTAGTTGCTGAAATGCCTTTTTAAGGCTTAAAATGCTGCTATAACAGTTATTTAGATGCATGTTTAATTTTCTTAGCTGCTGGATATGCATTTTACAGTGCTGATACATTCTTCTCTTCACTTGGTGTGGATTTGGATCTACACCTTCATAGCTAAATGAAGTTTGTAATTACATCATTTCTCATTTAAGGTTAAAAAAAAAAAAAAGAAACTATGTGATTGGTTCTTAATTTGTTATTTCCAGTATATCCTGACCTGGAACTGCATGTATAGTTTTGATATAGTTCTTCTTGCTTCTACATCTTGCTAGACTTGAAAATCATTGATCAAGCTACATCTCTTAATTCTTGGGAAACAGTAGCACTCATTCAGTTAAGGCTGCAAACATGTTTGCTAAGCATGTGGTTTCGCGGCTAATCTATCCAGTGTTTGCATTTATGAAACCAAAAGAATGTAGCTTTTATGAACTTTGGAATTAAAAAGTAAGGTCTGAAAGCAGCAAACGGATTGTCAAATTTTGTAAGGTTTATGCAGAATAACCCAATATCGAACGAAATGGGGCTCAATGTAGCTTGGGTATCATAGTCGAACTTGTTTTTTTGCTCATTTTGCACAATGATACCGACATGGCCATTGATTACAGTGAAGTAGAATCCAATTCCATTCATCATGCTACCAACATTTTGCACAATGATACCGACATTTTAGGGAACCAAACAAGAAAGCAACGAATTAGAAGCTCACATCAAAAGGCAAAAATAAATAACAAGGGTTTCAAACATATGCAATCCAGATGAGGTTTTACGACTCCCAAATATTATCATCTCCCATACATTGTATCCCGCAGAGAGAGAGAGAGAGAGAGAGAGAGAGAGAGAGAGAAGAGGCAAAATTCCAAGAACAGGTAAGAAGACTCTAATTTGATACCCAAACTTTGATGGATATAGGAATCATAAATAACATTAAAAACACATTTTACAGGCAATAAAAACTTCGTAGGGTACCAAACAAAATGGAGTACAGCAAAGCAAACGAAAGGGAAGTAAACCTCCCATTTAATTTCATTACAAATATTCGTACAGCTTTGCACCAAGCAAATGGCATTGAAAGCTGTAGTTAGTCTTCCATTTAATTTCATTACAAAGAAAAGTAGCCTAACAAGTACCCCCTGCCTACCTTCTTCTAAACCCTACCCCCTGCCATTACATCCCACTTCCATTTCATTTGTTTGCCAACAACATTACCATGCAAATGATGCACAAAATAGAGGTAATGCACACCCACTTCTTCATTCCCGCAACACTAGCTTCCACCATCACCAGTCTACCCACGAAATGTGGGTCTTCAGGATCCACCCTTGGCCACTGTTGAGGAAGCACCCTTGACCTCTCTTCCACAAACTCCTCTTTGACATGGCTGATTTTAACTGGTTTGCACCAAGCCCAAAAGTCACAACCCCGGGGTGCAAATTCGCAAGCATAATACAGTTTCCCCTTTGATGGCTTGTCAGACTCTGTCACTCGAATTGCATCTCTCTTCCCACATAGACACTTCTTTGAAACGTACCTCAAGTCCAAAGCATCACCACCCCCACCACTCATTGCAGATGAACAATCCATGGCTGGGTTGTGGGGGAGAGAGAGAGAGAGAGAGAGAGAGAGAGAGAGGCCTCTACAACTTCTTCAAGCTCAAAAGAAAGGCCAAATTCCAAACATAACCAACCTGGAAGACACCTCAACAAGTTTCAAAGCTAAATTTGGTGCAAGAATTGTGAATGTGATTGATATTGCAGAAATTTGAAATGGAGTTGTAGTCTTCATGGGTGATGAATCTCAGTTGCAACATATTAATCCTTGAATAGAAGTAAGCTTGTGCATGAACTAGTCATGACTGTGGAGGACCAAGTAAAAACAAAATTAAAGCTTTCTTAAGGTTTAAATTTTGAAAAGAATCAGCCACATTTTCAAAATACAATGAACTATAGTAATTAAAGATTTCATAAATATAAACTCTGAGCAAGCCTTACAAGTTACAATAGATCAACAGGGCATACTTAGAATCAAGGGCAAAGTGTTATTCATACCCACCTAACAGTCAGAATTCAAGTGTGATAGATTGTTACACACTTGTTCAGTTACATTACAGTTGAACCAAGAGCTGCATTAAGGGGGAAACAAACAGAACCACCTTCAGAGTTGTGCAAAAAAGAAATAGCAGCAATAAAACCTTGCGGCTCTTAGTTATGGAAAAGTGGCTTTTTCACTGTTCGTACGTGTGTGCCTATAAACTTTTGTTTTACAATCTTCAAGCAAGACTCGTACATTTGTAGGAAAAGGCCCACATTCAAAGACTAAAACGTAGAATCTAGGATATTGGACTTCAATCTCAAAATTGCAGTTTAAGCGACTTAGCAATCCAACAGTTATACCCTTTCACCACAATGTAAAATTGATGGCTCTTAGTTCAACCGACATAGAAATCGAAACTTCAGAGGATGAAGAGAGAGAGAGATCGACAGACCTTGATGGGAGCTTTATGCAAACTATGTGTACTGTGCTCAAACCCCAACCAGTACCAGGAATCGATCGATCTTCTTCATCAAACCTAGGGTTTGTTCGAATCAAGAGTTAGAACAAAAATCGGGAGGAGAGAGAGAGAGAGAGAGAGAGAGAGAGAGAGAGAGACAGAGAGAGAGAGAGAGATAAACGTTACCTCCGATGTTGCCCTTCTTCGTCGTCGTCTAGAGATTGAAACCCGTTCGAAACCCTAGAAATCAAAACTTCAAAGGACGACCTTGGTTGTTGTCTTGTCACAGTTCGAGATCGCCCTTCTTCGTCGTCGTCTTCTCTCTCTCGTCGTCTGGTTCCACTTTCTCCTCTCACTTTCTCTCTCTTCGTTTTGGAAGACGCCTGTGTTATGAATCGTGTTGAGGAAGTATGGGTTTGGTTTCAAAGTGATATAACCCGTACAAGTCATTTGACACGCGAGAACTGGGTTTGGATCTAACCGGATATCCCTTTTGACCCGCGTGTGGCTGTTTTAAATCTCGTCCGTCGATTGGATCCAACGGCAGAGATGGCTGGGTGTGTTTTTTTTCCCCCATCAGGGTCCCTTATGTGAAGCTTGTACTATATGTACATATATATATATATATATATATATATATATATATATATATAGGAAGGCGGTCTCCTAAGGGATTCCGCATACAAAATTTGGTGCGGGATTGGCCTTTTTTCAACTTTCCGGATCAAATTTTGACAATCCGAACCGCTCAATGTTTTTAAAATGCATTTTCCAAGGCCTACGCGGGAAATCTTCAAAAAAAAATACCCGGAAGGGCTTGATCCAAACAGTTTTCGATAAAACTGTTTTTAAATTTAACCATTTCGAAAACTATTTGGATCAAGCCCTTCCGAGTATTTTTTTTTGAAGATTTCCCGCGTAGGCCTTGGAAAATGCATTTTAAAAACATTGAGCGGTTCGGATCGTCAAAATTTGATCTGGAAAGTTGAAAAAAGGCCAATCTCACACCAAAATTTGTATGCGGGATCCCTTAGGAGACCGCCTTCCTATATATATATATATAGGGTTTGCTTCACATCCGGACTTTTAATTTCCGCACCTCATGATCCAAAAATTTTTTTGACGATCCGATCCGTCCAATGTGTTCAGAAGGTGTTTTCAAGTGTCCACGTGGAAAATCTTCAAAAAAAAATACCGGGAAGGGCTTGATCCAAGTAGTTTTCGCAAAAAATGTAAATATATAATTTTTGCGAAAACTGCTTGGATCAAGCCCTTCCCGGTATTTTTTTTTTGAAGATTTTCCGCGTGGACCCTTGAAAACACCTTCTGAACACATTGGACGGATCGGATTTTCCAAAAATAATTTGCAACACAAAAAAACCCCCTTTTTTCCTTATTTCCGGGAGTGTGGACTAGAAATTTAGGGATATATATATATATATATATATTTAATTTTAGTTTTTTTTTTTTAATTCCTAAAATTCCATTACACAAGTTCACCATTTCAAAAACAAAAGAGCAATTAACATCATCTAATTACACTAAACACCAGCTTTCAGCCTCTATCGTTTGGTGGGTGGTATACCGGTATGAGTATTTGTAAACAATAGCATTAGCATATTATTCTATAACTAGTGGATATATAAATATTATATAATAGTGAGATAGTGGCATGTGTTATATTATATTATATATGTGAGATAGTGGGCATGTGGGGTATATTATATATATATATATATATATATATTATATTATATATATATTATATTATATATATATTATATTATATATATATATATACAAAACATTTCTCATAAGGGAACCCTTACAAAAATTTTAAAATCCCACACGCGGGTCATGGTAGCGGGTTAAAAGGAACGCGGGTCAGGATTCGGGTATAATCCCCCCATCCGGATCCCTCCCCTCCTCATTCACGATAATCGACAGAGAGAGAAGAGAGAGAAGAGAGAGAGAAAGAAGAGGCAATTTCAGAAACCACCCAATCGATCGAGCCAGATGAAGCAAATCCCGACCTGTTCTTGACGAAATCGAGGTATCTCTATCTTCTCTCTCTTCCCCCACTCTATCTTTAGGGTTTCGACCTGTTTTTGAAATCGATTTTTATTTTTTAGGGTTTCGACAAGCACAAATCGGCCAAGGAGAGGTCGAGGAACAAGAAATCTCAGGTAATCGAGGTATCTCTATCTTCTCTCTCTTCCCCCACTCTATCTTTAAGGTTTCGACCTGTTTTTGAAATCGATTTTTCATTTTTAGGGTTTCGACGAGCACAAATCGGCCTAGGAGAGGTCGAAGAACAAGAAATCTCAGGTATATCTCTCTTCTCTCTCTTCCCTCGTTCTATCTGGTTTGTCACCTCGATTTTTGAAGTCAGTTTTTCAAAAAAATTAGGGTTTCGTGATTTTGGAATTTGAATTTTTAAACCCTAATTTTTTATTTCAAATTTTGAATTTATAAACCCTAATTCGTGAATAATCATCCCTTCTTTCAGACATTCCCTAATTCGTGAATAAACCCTAATTTGTAAACCGTGTTTCTTGTTTTGTGTGTATTATTCTGATGTAGTAGTCCAAGTTTTGGGTTTATCATTTGCGTAACTATGCACAAGTACTTATTTTATGCCAATGTGAGTCATGAATTCTGAGACCAATGTTGTTATTCTGGGTTGTGCAATCTGTTATTATTGGCATGAATTCTGAGGCCAATGATGAATTATTTCTGAGCCATGGAATTCTGAGGCCAATGTTGTTATTCTGGGCTGTGCAAACTGTATTGGGCTGTGATGAATTGTTTCTGAGCCATGGAATTGTGACCCTTAATGGCTATTACGTGCTACCATTGCTATTGGCATACTGCTGCAGATTGTATTGGGTGTGTGTTTGTGCCAAGTGCAGGTGCAGGTTTGATCAATTTGTGGGATTTCAGTTGAAATTTGGGCTCTGTGCTCTTGCTATTGTTTTTACTTGCACTTACTGGGGTTGAAATTCTGAGGCAAGTAATAATATTTTGTTCCATTTTGCCTATGATGATTGACTGAGGCAGTGCTGTAAATACCACAATTTTTTTTGTTGCTTGACCACATAACTTAACACTAGGTTGTTGCAAGTATCTGTTTGCCCTTTTCACTTAATTGAGGGTTTAATTGTTCAAATACAGAGAATTTGCTGCTGCTGTTACTTCTCTGAAGCTGTTCAGTGAAGTTTGGAGGTTGCTTCTGCTGCAGTATCAGGATGGTAGCGATGCAAGAAAGCGGACAAGTGTTGTGCTATCATCTGTTACCGTTTATTTGAGGATAATCTTGTTCTAAAATGTGAACTAAGACCAATGAAAACTATGTAACTTAAGTATTAGTGGATGACTTTTATTTCAAGATAATCTTGTTCTGAAACTAAGGGTTGAGCAGAGAATATTACTGAAACTGAATTGCAACTGATTTACATGGCTGGATTTATTTCAATTATTTGTGGGCAGTCTGTATAGCTTGTTAATATTAAATGGCTATTACAGAGAATTTGGTGCAGGTGCAGGTTTGATCATTTTGTGGGATTTCAGTTGCCTATGATACTAATATGTATAGCTTGTTAATATGTTGTTCCATTTTGCATACTGAGGGTATAATTGTTGAAATGCAGAGAATTTGGTGCTGCCGTTACTTCTCTGAAGCTGTTGAGTGAAGTTTCGAGGCTGCTGTTACTTCTCTGAAGTTGTTGTTACTGCTCTGGCTGATTACTTTACTAAAACTGAAACTGACTATGTTTTCGATGCAAGAATGCGGACAAGTGTTGACCAATGAAAACTATGTAACTTAACTATTAGTGGAAGACTTTTATTTGAGAATAATTTTGTTCTGGACTAAGAGATGAGCAGACTATGTTTTAATGTGCTGATGTGTTGTATTTAGACCATGAACATGTGTTGTTTCACCATGGTTTTTAATGCATGTCTTATGTTACTCGATTAAAAAAACAAAGGTTCCTCTCTTGCAAACTCTGAAGCCCTATGACTGTCCAGTTTTAACCGTTGCAAACTCACATAACTACAATGGTTTATCCCAGCCACCAATTCTGATATTGAAGATAGGAACACGATTAAATTCTGATATCAAATTACAGGCACCTCATTGATTCAACATCATTTGAATTACTGTGATTTTGGTCATCAAGTTCACTACCAAATTACAGAACATTTAACTTCAATTGGAAGTTCATCTTGCGAAATCCATTGAAGAAAGAACTAAAACAGACCCATTACATAAGAACGACAATGAAATCCATTGACAAAACAAACCCTTACATAAGAACCACAATGTTCCTCTTCTCACATTTGCTTGAACATAACAAATTACATACGAACAAATAGGATTACTTGGACTACAGAAATGACAAGGATTACTTGGAGTACACAGATTACAATCCCAATAACAATTAGCACGCAGCCTACATTTTCTACGGCAAACATGCGTTCCGTTAAGCTGTGGATATCTGAGATTTCTAAAGATCGAGTGGGGGAAGAGAGAAAAGTTAGAGATACCTCGATTTCTTCAAGAATAGGTCGGGATATGATTCATCTGGCGCGATCGAAAGTTTGGTTTTTGAAATCGCCTCTTCTTCTTTCTCTCTCTCTCTTCTCTCTCTGTCGAATATCGTGAATGAGGGAGGGATCCGGATGAGGGGATTATACCCGGATCCTGACCCGCGTTCCCTTTAACCCGCATTGTCTGACCCGCGGCTGGGTTTTTAAAATCTCAGCCATCCATTCACTGTGCGCGATCCAACGGTTCCTAGCGTTTTGTCCGCACAAATTTTGTAAGGGTTCCCTTATGGGATCTGGGTTGTATATATATATATATATACGGAAAATTTCTAGTCCACTCCTCCCGGAAACAAGAAAAAATTGATTTTTTTTGTGTTGCAAATTATTTTTGGAAAATCCGAGCCGTCCAATGTTTTCAGAAGGTGTTTTCAAGGATCCACGCAAAAAATGTAAATATATATTTTTTGCAAAAACTGATTGGATCAAGCCCTTCCCGGTATTTTTTTTAAGATTTCCCGCGTGGACCCTTGAAAACACCTTCTGAACACATTGGACGGCTCGGGTTGTCAAAAAAAAGCTCGGATCATGGAGTCCCGGATCCCGGATGTGAAGCTTTCCCATATATATATATATATGAGATAGTGGGCATGTGGGATATATATGTATATATTGTATATCATTACCTGACTTATTCGACAAAGATGAACCAAACAAGTCGACTTCTTCTTCTTCTTCAGTTCGACTTCTTCTTCTTCTTCAGTTCGACTTCTTCTTCTGCAGTTCGACTTCTCCTTTCAGATGAATAGTTGGAACCCCGCAGCCGATAGTCGAAACCCCACAGTCACAGGTGTGTAAAACTAAACTTGGGAGAACAACTGTTCGAAAACCCAAATCGAAGGGTTTATGTTTGTCGTCTAACACTTTCCACCCTTCGTATTATATGCATAAAGTTTAATACATATGATACATATATATACAGAGAGAGAGAGAGAGAGAGACGAACCTTATAAACAGCAGACGACGATTGGCGACGACTGACGACTACCGGTGGAGGCTGGTCAACTTCGACGGTGATGGTGAGGAGCAGCAGAGCAGACACGATCGGTTTGTGAATACAGTATACTGTTCTCAATTTGGGGATTTTATTATAAAGCCCTAATTACGGTTTTCACTCACATATTTTAAGTAATATCAAATTTAACCCCGCACATATCCGAAACGTATCTGTAACGTATCGGAGCGTATCCAAAACGTATCCGAATAATAAAAATTAAATTTAAATTACGGATACTCTAAAAAACGTATCTGATACATATCCGGAGCGTATCCGAGCGTATCTGTATCCGATACGCATACGGTACGCGATACGGAGGCCAAAATAGAGTATCCGTGCTTCATAGCTGTATATCAGTGCAACGTTTGTTGTACTTATGTGTTGAAGTTAACAAATCTCACCAGGCTTTCTAGACCAACAAACCTCAGCACTATAGCACACCTTAATGCATGTCTGCATGCTCTAAAACAAACCAGTGGACATGCAGTCAAAGCGGTGGCTGAGAAAAATATAAATAACTTTGACATTATCTCCTAACCTTATTTAGAGATCTAATACTATCTAAGTACCAAACGTAATGAAATTAAAAAGTGAAAGTAAACTACAGAAAAACAGTCTTGACTCTTGAATCTTAGAATTAAATTTAACTTAAATGTCAGAAGTATTGAACACGTTGATTCTCTAGTGATTAAAAAGAGAGAGTTTGCAGCCCATAACTTTAGAATTTGCATAGTAATGCATACTACTTATGAGCCAAAAGAGCATACACTTGCACATCCCAGCTTTGTGAGACATGTCACAGCATTAGCAGCAAAAGCAGGAGCTGGAGCAAGCACTTGCCATAAAACATGACATTGACCACAACCAACTCACCAATTATCCCAAAAGGCGACTTTGCTGAAATGTTCTTTTTTCTTGTGGCCAACATAAAGAGTTATAGATTTGCTTAGGACGTAAATCCACTTAGCACCCTTGGACTTCTCCATTGGTGCCAAGGAATTCCACTGATTGTTTGTAGAGGAGCTTTCCATCTTTCACTATGACTTCATAAGCCTTCCTTTCCATCTATGAGAATTAAAAAATAAACCAAAACAAAGCATTACTATCCAGTAGGGGTGTCCACGGATCGGATACGGATCCGATCCAATCCGCTCAGAGCGGATTATGGATTTTAAGATCCAGAACCGAACCGAACATTCACAGATCGGTTACGGATCGGGCGGATTTGACAGATTAAAGAAGGATTATCGAGCGGATCGAGCGGATCCGGATCCGGAACCGTTAGATAAGAAATTCTCGATCCGGAACCGAACCGAGCATTCACGGATGGATCAACGGATGGTTCGGATTGGCGGATCGGATGATCCGCTGGACAGCCCTACTATCCAGGGACATTGAGGAAATTTTGGTTTTCATATACGGAAAAGAAAAAAATTGAATGAAAATAAAGATTTAAAAGATCAAAATAGGAGCTTACGGACCAAGATACTTGACTCACTGTTACTGAAGTTTTGATCAAGGACATTTCTCGACAATATTAACTTCCTTGCCTTCTCCAATGTCCAGCCTAAATTCACAGAGATACAAGTTTATTATCACAGTTAGAAGTCCAAACCTCTCTAAAAATACATAGATTAAGAAAGTGCAGAACTTGTTTCAAATATAAACTCACCAGAGAAGAAGGGTTATTTTCTTTGACTATGTAGCCATTTAATGTAGTAGAAGTGAACATTGTGTCCATAACGATGTCGCGGATCTATCTGTGAAACAAGAAGCAATAAAGAAAAAATCAAAGTCGAAATCAAGCAAACAAATAATGGGAGAAGAAGAAAACCAACTAGTTTGTTTGACGGTAAATTACTTGATGCTTCAAGCCTACGTTGTAAAGCAAGCTTTTGCGCTTTACCATTCTTTACAACGCTTTTCCAACCTGCGCTTTACAACCCTTTTCCAACCTGCGCTTTACAACCCTTTTCCAACCTGCGGAAAGAGATAAGAACCACAAAATATGAATACAGAGATATAAAATGCACACAAGAAATTCCAATAAGCCATTCATCTTTACTAAATTTTACCTTGGCAGCTCTAGTTATTGCTCTTGACCAACAAGAAATGGCAGTCTCGTGTTTCTTAATGTTGGAAAACAATTTAGAACTTCCCCTCAGTTCTACAAAATCTAAGAGCTTCCGCCTGTAATGGGTTCAATTAGCATTAAAATACGATAAAAGCAGATAGACACTCCAAATAGAGAAACAAAAGAGAGCAATTAGCTAATGGAAATAGAAACACACCAACTCTGCTCGATGAGAACTGCACAATCTGCTAGCTTTCTTCTCGTTTGCAAGCTTTGTATACTTTCTACAATTTTATCGCGGCTTCATGTTTCGGGTTGCTTATATCTAAAGTGGGTAATTGCCTATCTGATCTTGGGAATGGAAAGTCCATATCTCTGCCCTCAACCTGACCAGATGCGGTTATTACATCATTCTCTTTCGATGAAGGCGCTTTGGCTAAACATCTTTTTTTAGTTTCAGCAGTTTTCATTAATCTAAAAGAACCTTCTTTGGTCATCTGACTTTTCTTTTGCGAAGACTTTGATGGAAACATGGTGCGTTCAGAGTATCTGTTCTTAAAGCTAATTGATCACAGCGGGGTTTTCGCTTCATTATCTGCTAGACTGATGGACTTCACAATGACAGATTCAAAGGCGTTCTTTAAATCATTATATGCAGCAAATGGGCATGATTGCACCTTCAACAACAGTTTTGATAAGCCTCCGGGATAAGATAGATTCCTGTTTACAAAAACCATTAAACTAAATGAAAATATGCTTTAAAGGACCATTGGAATACAAATGAGCTAAAACATTGATCTCATAAAATGAAAACAAAAGCTTCCTAAGACACAAAATTAAAAACGAAAATTCTGCAATACCCAATCACAATTTTCAAAAAAAACAAAATTAAGAACAAAAAATCTGCAATACCTAATCACAATTCCCAGTGGCAGCTATGCTAAGGATTAGAAACCCAAATAAGGCTGAGCTCCCATATAAACAAATCAACAGCACAACTAAAACACAAAACACATACTAATAGTTAGAGTTATGACAAATATTGGTCATCACAGCAAAAATAAGAGATTTATCACTCACTTTTGCATCTCAGAGTAGCACTTACAAATATTGCAGATGTGGCTTTGCGCTTCTGCCATTAACAACCAATGTCTATATTCATCAATACAGGAAGGAAAACAAAATAAAGGAGTGCGTGAAAGAATAGACTTACGTAGGTAGTACAAGTCCATCCTTTTTGCAATTAAATCAAGACCTATACATTCAATTCTGCGAAACTAAATTTGGATCTGCCATGCGAACGTAAAGTGAGAAACTTCAATAGACCTTGAGGCCCTAACGTAAGGTTATTAACCATGAGCAACTTTTTCACAGTGCCCTAATACAGATTATGGTCTATTGGTGTTAGGCGACAACGCGCGCACACACACACACACACACACGCACACACATTCCAGTTGGATCCAAGGAGGTATCCAGTGCTAATCAAATCCACAAACCCATGAATACACACACCTAGTGCTGACAAACCAAACCACTTGAGTTCAAACTCGTGTTTGCTCAGTAAAGGCTCATTTGAGATCGGATTGTTACATAGACAAACTAATCTTGTAAATCTTTTTCAAGCTTGGTAAGCTTTCAAACCAAGCTCGAACAAACTACTGCTCGGCTTGTTTATGATGCTTAAAGCATTCAAGCTGCTCGAGATAGTTTGCTATCGGCTTGACTAAAGCTCGTTGAGATTGGTTCATCTCATAAATAACCCAAAGTTCGAAAATATTTTTAAAGCTCGTCAAGATTTCAAACCAAGCTTCAACAATCAACTGCTCGCCTTGTTTGGTTCGTTTATCTTTCCTACTGTACATATCTATTGCTATCATAAAATGAACACCCCTCCATAGCGTGAACATGAGTTAGCACATATTTATTTTCCAAAATATCACTTCTAACAGCATAAAAAACTATCGAAAAGGACGAAAGAACTGCTTTCTTCTCCCATCTTTTCTACTTTCACAAATCATATTTTCACTCAATTGAAGATTTCCTCTTTTGCATAATACGATTTGCACACTCACACACATCTGAGACTCTGAGTGTGCTCGGCATCCAGTATACCTATATTCAAACAAAAGTACTTCAATAAGGAGCATAATTGCGATTGGGATTAAGAAAGGACGTTGAAGACAATTCGATCACTGGACCACCTGAAGTCGAAGATGACGGCGAAGAACTTGATGGAGCCCTAACGGTCTTCAATGCGTCTATGTACTTCCTAAACAATATCATCCGATTCCTCGTCGGCATTTTTTTCAAATCAATCTGAAAATCACACCTAGTAGCATAAGTGCTTATATTCTAATAACTTAAGTTACTGATCTATTAATAGAATTACCCATTTTAGACTCTGCGAATCATACAAAAGGGAAAACTTACCTACATGAGTAATACGGGTAATATCATGTAACCCTACAAGGTTTCCATTTTTTCATCCTTAAAACTATAGAAGGCAAAATAATAACGATAAACCAGGAGAAAAATTACCCGTTAGGAGCGAAAATAAGGGGCAACACAACCTTGACTTCCTCCTTTGTTCAATACCTGAGAAGTCCAAATTTTTCACAAAACAAACCAAGAACACGCAATGAATCTCAAGCATAAACCGAATAAACCAGATTTCAGAGATAGAGCTTCAAAGATAAGAAAGCTAACCGACCTCTAACGAAGGCAGAGAAACCCACACGATGCCCTTCGCAATACTTTCAGAAAGCCTTTTATCCCAGATGCAGCAACAGTGCAACTACCAGAAGAAGAGGATGGTCCTTTTTTCCCTTGATTCCAGGAAAAGTAAGAAAAGAGATCGAGAAGTCTGCGAGTATAAATACATACGCTTGCAGTACATACACTGGGCGCCGCTTGCAGTACATACACTGGGCGCCGCTTGCAGTACATACACTGGGCGCCGTCTCTACAGTTCCAATCGTTGCTTGCCGACAAAGGAGAGGGAAAAAGGGTTTTGCAGTACTGGAGCACTCCGATTTCAACTTTCTACTCTGCAACTGATTTTAGGATGCTTTTGTACCTTTATCATTGTTGGCCTTATTATCATGGATCCGAAATGACCATAATACCCGATCACAACACAGACCACTAAACATCACAGGAGGGACATGTTGGTCATTTAACTCAACTGGCATGCGACCACCCGTCTCTCTTTATATACAAGATTACAAGTGTGGAGATAAGTATTAGTTCACTAATCTTATATATATATATATATATAGAAAGCTAGTGGTGGCTGAAATAGCTTAAGGGCAACCACATTTACTCCTTCCATATGACACCTATGATTCCCAATTAACCCCGTTGCAGCACATGTCGTGTGCCCGAATTTGGCCTCTGAAAAATCTCAAATCTCAAAAATTCAATATAAGCTAATTTTTAATGCGAGGATCAATATAATCCCCTTACTGATCTCATATGTCCTAATTACCATTAAGAGATGCTATTAAGTCACATAATTAGGAATCTAAAATCAGAATTTTACATGTCTGTTTTTCAATAAAATTATATTTTTGGAATCTACTCAATAATATCTTTGAAATGAGATCCATATTCACTATGAAATTATGTATAGGTAAAAAAAAAATTAATTTTTTAGTGTGAATGCTATGTAAAGTTGTGAATTATTAAATATGTGAAATATGAACTTCGATGAGGTTTGTAAACTGTGTATATAAGCTGCATAATCCTATAGGAACTGTAAAGACTCGAAATTTCATGGAAAAAAATATATTTTAATTGCGGATGTTATGAAATTTTATTTAAGTATTGGATTGTGGGTTGATGTGGGAAATAGTTTGTTTTTGAGCTTATTAGTAGCTGATCCTATTTGAGGGTGTGAATTGTATATATAAGAGAGAGAAAGAGAGAGAGAGAGAGAGAGAAATTAGATTTTCCCCTCTCCCTCTTGGCCAGTGTCCCTCTCTTCCCTCTCTTATTTTTTTTTCAACACTCACCCACACTCAAATTATACTCTAGTACGACGTAGATCATCATCCTCACGCCTATTTAGCTCGGGTTTCACTCGGGGAAGCCATTTTTCAGTTTCGTTGAAGTTGGAAAGATAGGGTTTGAGCTTGGATCTTGTTTGGAGTCGAATCGGAGCTTGATTTTGAGGTAGGGGTGTTTTCTATACTCTTAAGAGTTTATTGGGTTGATTTGTGCTTGATTTTCGCTTGGCTTGAAGTACTTTTGCTTCGATCAAAATCTGTCAAACCCATATTTTTGCACTGAAAACTGTCCTGTCTAGACGGATGGGAATTGGGCCATCCGGACGGAAAATTCAGCCATCGCCCAAAAATATATTTGTTTAAGCCTTGTTTGACCTTCCATTGGCCTCCGGTTGAGTCATTTAATTTTATACTTGAAGTACCCCTCGTTTACACTTCTTAACTCCTTGAAATCCTCGTTTCTAGTTCAATATTTGTATTGTTAGATGTTTTGTGAATTCGATAACATTCATGCATACCCTCATACACTTGACCTATAATAACATAATGCAATGGACGAAGAAACATGTTTTTGAACGAAATGAGCTATGATTTTTGAGAAAACCCCGAAGCAAGGGAGGTGCTTTGGGAGAAATGTATGGTTAGATGTTTCGTGAATTCAATAACATTCATGCATACCCTCATACACTTGACCTATAATAACATAATGCAATGGTCGAAGAAACATGTTTTTGAACGAAATGAGCTATGATTTTTGAGAAAACCCCGAAGCAAGGGAGGTGCTTTGGGAGAAATGTTTACGACTTAAGTTGGTTTGTGATCACTAGAGCCCCTGCCACGTCCCAATTCCAATATAGGTCACGTGACTGGCCGGTGACGTAGTCACCAAGGCCTCATCCTTCTTAACATCAAAGCATTTCAAAGCACATTATAAAGAGACAACGAAAGCTTTATTTATATACAACTCCAGAGCAACTAAGTGTCACAACTTTACATAACTCGCACAAACAACTACTGAACATATTTACAAAATTTTTAAAAAAGGGTCTTTCTTTGAGAAGGACATGGTATATGGGTCAATCATGGAAATAGGACACAAACTATTTTCTTAATGTCAAAAGAACAAATCACCCACACATTCCAAAAATGTCCCCGCTAATGAAATTGCCTAAACCTAAACCCTAGGGCACCCTAGGAAAGTGTTTAAAACCCTAGGGTACCCTATGAAAGTGCCTAAACCACTAAAACCTTATAGTTGGAAAGTGAACCCTAAACCTAAACCTTAGGGTACCCTATGAAAGTGCCTAAAACCCTAGGGTACCCTATGAAAGTGCCTAAACCACTAAAACTCTATAATTGGAAAATGCACCCTAAGTGCCAAAACCCAAAATGCCTAAACACACTATTCCCTACCTCAAAGAGCCTAAACCCCATAAAATTGAATCTCAAAAGTGAACCACCCCCAAAATTGAAGAGAGAGAAATTAATTTTGTCCCATGCCATCAATTTTGTCCTACGCATGAGAGAGAGAGAGAGAGAGAGAGAGAGAGAGAGAGAGAGAGAGACGAGTTGGGCAAATTGAAGGAGAGAGAGAGAGAGAGAGAGAGACGGGTGTATGGTTGCCAAGCGAATCTGCTACTGCATAGTAGTATCTTCATGTATCTTAGTGTATGGTTGTGCTCACGGTACAAGCTTGTGTGCTCACGGTACAAGCAAATCTGCTACTGCTGCATATTTGCTGCTGGACTATGTCTCGGCTCAGCTCAGATTACTGTCTTGAACTATCAGAAGCTCTGCTGTCCATTTAGAGCTCTGTTTTTGTAGTTTGTTTTTGTATAGAAGTATGTTTGTATGTTTTTATGGGCTGCCAACTCTGGGCAGACATCTAATTTTCTGGATTGTCAAAAAACAGCCGTTATGCTGCCCAAATTTTTCCAGTTTATGTCCTATCCTTGGGGGTTGTCCCTTGGACCTTTTGTTGAAGACCATTGTTGATTATGTTGAAGTTCAAGATCGCTACAAATCCAGATTTGCATATGCTACTGCAGCAGCTATATTGAGCACAGTAGGAGGCTCCTTCAAGGTCCAAGAGTGGTGCCTTGTGTGGAAGTCTTATGTTGCTGCATGTCCATGTTCCTCAGCTGCAGTTTGCAATAGCAGGAGGCTATACCATAGTCCATTCACAGTACAAGGGTTGTGTTCCCATCCATAGTCCAAGGGTTGTCTTCATCACATATAGTTCATATGTGGCTTATTGTAGTTATGTTTGTAAGTTGGCTTTCAAACAGTTTGTGTTGGCTTTCATTTCCTTTTCTGTTTTTCTTTTATTTTTTTCTTTCTTTTCTTTTATTTTTTGTCCTCCCTGGGGTATGCCCCTTGTAGGATGTATATCCGGTTAGCCTTTTTTCTATTTCAAGCTTTTTTACCCAAAAAAAAAAGAAGAGACGGGTTGGGTAAATTGAAGGAGAGAGAGACGGGTTGGGTAAATTGAAGGGGAGAGAGAGAGAGACGGGTTGGGCAAATTGAAGGTGACGGGTTGGGCAGATTGAAAGTGACGGGTTGTACGGTAATTGATTCCAAAATTTCCAAATCTGTGACAGCTTGTGAGAAGGTCAGCATTCTTCCACATGCGGGTCAGTGGGGGTTCATCAAGGATATTTTTGTCTAGTATTGTCCTTGAGCCCTCAAAAAAATTCCTATCACTGTATTGGAGGGCTTAAAATAAGTTAGGTTGGACTAAACGCCCTTTAAAGTTCCAAACCTGGCCTTTAGGCCAATTTACTGTTAAAAGGAACTCTCCTTATTCACAAGCTAGCATCTACCACTCATACTCGATCCCTTGACATAACCACCACCTGTTATTTACCTTAACCTAGGAAAAAAAAATAGATTTTCATAAGCTGAAGCTCGGGTGAGAAACATATACCAAGGTTTCAAGTTTGACCATGGAAATACAAGTGTTGAACCATAATCATGATTTGCCAAAGGTAAAACAATTGATGGAGCAAATAATACTTCATATATATTTGTCCAAAAGGACCATTTCTTTGGTCCAAGAAAGAGCACCCAATTTCATTTTCACATGCCCATTTCAATACTCCCATTCAACGGTTTTCCTTTTATGCCAGTCGATTGGGGAGCGACCCCATTAGAGAGTGGTATGATATCAATAAGAATATTATAGGGGACACATATTTGAGTCTTCTCTGCAACTTTATAATGAGCTTCCAATATCTGTGGAAGTCAATCATTATGCCAAGTAATAAGTGGAAAGCACCC